>JABUQX010062411.1:27500-37500 GCA_015478945.1 Trachelipus rathkii | reverse complement strand
ATACCGCGAAACATAACAAATGTAGAGGATTATGCATGCAAGTAGAAACGCACAAGCCGCCTTACCGCCCGTTTATACCTATTAGTGAGAACTCCTCGCAGTCAGAAAAATCCCCCATACTTCACGGGACCGCGATTGACCCTCAACTATGAGCTCTCGTCAATGTGGGGTTCATTCCTTGGTCCAGGTGGGCTACACCAAATCTCCTCACAAAACACCACCATTCCCTCCTATTATGCACCTTCTCATTCTCGCCGCTCTGCCAAATCACATTTCTCTCTCTCGGACATTGCCTTTTCTGACTCAATTCCACTTTCTTGCTCCATCCGGTCGAATTCCCCAACACACTAGAATTACCACTATACATTTCCGTTTAACCGACCGTCTGTCATCCATCCTTTCCACATGACCAAACCATCTCAACGTACTTTCATTTATTCTCTCATTACCAATCTCCACACCAAATAACTCTCTAAGTACGTTTATTCCTCATTTTATCATTTCTTTTCACACCTAACATGCCACTAAGATTGTCCACCTGAACACATTGTAATTTAGATGTAAACCTCTTATTCCAGACCATAGTCCCCCGATATACATTAACACGGGTAAAAACATTACCCTCATGGAAGACCTTAGCGCACTCAAAGCTTCAGTCCCTTTACATCCACCAACGACCTTTAACTGCGACCAGCCCACCTTAGCTTGCATTCACAATTTTACCTATACACTTCTGCATTCATCCGCTCCCTTTTCAGTTCAACATATATACCTAAATATTTAAATTCAGACACTTTTTCCAGCTGCTCACCATCTACATAACTTCACACTGGAGTCTGTCCTCACTCACAACCATAACCGTTACATATCTACGTTTACTTTAAAACTTTTACACACCCCCCCTACCACAATCTCTCTACTATTCCTCTCAAACTCGCTCAGATTCGCCACACAAAACACATCATCCCATATAATAGGTTAGGGATCCTCCCTTCGCATCCATTCTGCCATCACTCTTACCTCTATCCCTTGGCACCCCTACCATCTAATTTTCTCATACCCTCATCCATACTATCAGATTAGATTTCCAAGGACAGCTACCACATCCTGTCTTCACTCCGCTATTTAATATCTAAAAAATCACCTTCAAAACTCTATCGTAGTTCTTACACACTGCCTTCACTCATCGTACATACATACTTTTTGATTCTACTTCGAAGCTTACCCAGACACCATCAGTCACTTAAACACCTGACCATGATTCCATATTAATCCTATGATACGCCTGTTGCATATCCATAAATCCTAAATACAGTTTATTCTTCTCCTTCTCATTATCCACAATCATTTGTTTCAATGTAAAATTATGATCCACACATCCTCTACCGACTTCTAACACGCAACTTGTCTTCCGTCAAATTGCAGGTCTCCACTCATTTCGACGCACTCATTCGACCAAATGAGAGAAGCATCACTATATCTCCCTCACAACCTCAATAAACTAATTTACCCTATAATCACTTACAGGTTACTTCCCTCCCTTATATAGAGGTACTATATTGCCTCCTCCTAATCCTCGGCAACCCTATTACCCCTGAACGTTTGTCTATGACTACTTCAATCCCAAATGAACACACGCGCCTATATATATATAAATATCGTTATTATGGAAGTATACACCTATATATACATACCTATATATATATATTTATTATATATATATACGATTATATATATCATATATATATATATATATATTATATAAATAGTATTATTACTATTATAATATATTTATATTATATATTTATATAATAGTTAATACTATATATATATAATATATAATAATAATATATTATATAGAAATATATATATAATTTGGTTTTGTGCGACGAATCTGAAGAGAGTTTGAGGAAATGGTTAGAAATTTTGGAGGGCTGTGTAAAGCATGGAGTTGAAAGTGTTACGTACGATAAGATTTAGAGGTTATTTGGTTCGGTGAGGACAGTCCCGGGTTGTGAATTAGTTATGCTAGATGGGAGCATCAGGAACAAGTGACTGAGTCTTAAACATATTTAGTGATATATAATATTGTTGGACGAAAAGGGGAACGGATGATGCCGAGTTAGTAGGTAAGTTGTGAAAGGTAGTAAGGAAGATTTGGGAATTATAGGCCAGTTAGACTTAAATCTCTGGTTGTAATTGTTCTGGAAAGTTACTGAAGAGGTCATAAGAGAAAATTTAGAACGATAACAAGGTATTGTAGACTCCCAGCACGGTTTCAGACATTCGATACGTAGACGAAACCTTTGTAATATTTTGGCAATACATTTACCTGACTTGCAATTGGACAGAGAGATCAGTTGAATATTGTATATCTAGAATTTAGTAAAGCTTTGATAAGGTCCCACACATAAGGCTGATGAAAAGTTATTGCAGTGTGGTAATAAGGTGCTGATGAGTGGTACATCGTGGAGTAAAGAGTGGTTCGCGAAATAGAAAAGAGTGTGTACAACTAAATGGGAATAAATCATCATGGGAAATAGTGAAGATTGGTGTCCCACGGGGTTCAGTGCTGGTGGCCACTATTGCTTCTCATATATATAAATGATTAGCCCAGGGATTAAATGCAAGGTATCTAAGTTTGCAGATGATACATAAAGTGGCCACCTCAGTTAGGATAGTGAAGGATGCATAAAGATTCAAAATGATCTTGAATAAACTTGCTTGGCGGGCAGGATAGAAGTCGCGCAAATGAATTTTAATAGTAAAAGTGTAAGTTCTTCAGCCTAGGCTTACATCAGAATAAAAGTCTTTACTACGATATAATGGGAATTGGCTTGAGATCTGTGGAACCAAAAAGATTTAGCTGTGATTAAAGCAGTAATTTGAAGTAGCTCATTCAATGTCTTGGAAGCTAGAAAATAAGCCTTAACTAAGATGCTTGGGCAATAATCAAATCCATGTTTCGTTTACAAGAGCAGGATAATAAGTAAACGTTGAATAAGCTATGTCTAGGCCAGTCATAGAGTATTGTGCACAATTTGGGCCCCTTATTTAAAGAAAGAATTAGATATGCTAGAGAGAGTGAAACGTAGAGCAACACAGGATGATTTCTGGTTTTGAGGGTAAGAGACTATGGGAGCAGGCTGAACGGACGTTAGGAATGTTATTTCTTGTAGGAAAGGCGCATTTACTCAGAGGGGACATATACAATCTACAAAATATTTAAGTCTATTGTAATACAGAGACCAAATAAATATTTCATAGTCGGAAAGATGGACCAGGTAACCAGGGGCCATAATAGCAATTAAAAAAGATGCCGATCTCTGATATAAGAAAGCATGCATTCAGTAATAGGGTTGTTAAATTTGGCGAATCGGTCCTGCCAGAGGAGGTTGTGGCAGTTGACTCAGACTGGCAAACATTTCAAGAAAGGGTAGAATTTGTTAGGATGGGAATCTGGGTATATATAATATATTGACGAGCCAAAGATTGGCGGGATCTTTTGGTTCATAGTAGTTAGATATAGTTAGGATGGCATGTGTGACCATAACCTAACCTATTAAATGTGGATGGTTTGGGTATTCATATATTTATGTATATGTGTATAATGTGTATAACTATGTATCCTGGTGTATCAGATATTGTGTATACTGTGTATATATCCTTAGCTATGATACGTCGCTTGTATATATATATATATATATATACATATATTATATATATATATATATTATATATATATATATATCATATATACCCATATAAGAGTAATAAATGATATATATATTCATATATAATAATATTATACAATATATATATATAATTCATTAGAATTTATGACAAATCCAAATAATGGTGGATCTTAGTAGTAATACAACATCTTGACAAGCCCCCCCTCAGGCTGCTTTGTGGCATTCTGCCATGACGCATGCTTTGCGTTAGTCGGCTTCGACTTGCGACAGCGCTCTCGATAGGCCCCATCGTAGGCTTCTTACCTGTCTACTCATCAATATCTTAATGTATTACATGGTCTTCAATGTCTTAATTGCACGCGACGAAGGCAGGCTGGTAGAAATTAAATCCTTCGCCGTCGGAGTGTAACCAAGCCACGCCTAAGTCTTGCTCGCTCGTCTGCTGGCCGTGATGGTAACTTGTTGTGATTAATGAATAGTAGTAAGATTATATGGATCTGGATAAGAGGTATAGACTAAGATACAATGTGTCAATGGACATCTTAGGAGACGTCGTTAGGTGTTGAAGAAGAATTGATCAAAAATGACGAATGACGTATACAGGTTGTATTGTCATGAAAAAAGGGCATAAATGAGAGAATAAATGAGTAGTAGTTTAGTATGGTTTGGTTCATGTGAGAGAAAGAAGTGGACTGAAACGTCGGCTTGGTTAAGTGGATGAATATAGTGGTAGTGTATGTGGATTCGACTGCTGGAGAGACCGCAAGAAAGAAGTCGGATTGACGTCAGCAAAAGATTTGTCATAGGAGTGAAATCGTGAAGTTTGGCAGGGCGAGAAAAGTGCATCAATAGAAGCTAATGGCAGGGTTTCTGAGGGTTATGGTTGTGGCCACCATGCGCCAAAGGGGATAACCACATTGGCGAGGAATGCACAGAGTGAGGGTCCTCGCGGCTCACCGTGAACCTCTAGCGGTCGGATCTTCATGTGCGCGGGAGTTAATCACTATAGTATAAAAAAGCGGAGGTAAGGCTGGCTTCCTTTGCGGACTTTGTTCATATTCTTCCTACTCTTATTCTGTTATGCTGGACATGTTAGCACCTTACCCCCAGTCTGGGGAAAAAAAGGTAGATGATGATATTATCAATAGTATATATATATATTAATATATATATATGTATTATATATAATAATGATAATATATTATACTTATTATTATAATATTAATATAAAATATATATTATATATATCATATATATCTAATATATATTATATTAGATGAAAAGACTATATATATCAATATATATAATATATATAATATATATATACTTTATAATGAATATATATATATACTATATATATATATACGTAATATATATATATATATATATATATATATATAATAATATATATTATATATTATATATATAATATTAAATATATTTATATTATTATATGATATATATATAATAAACCATACTTTACATTCATAAATGAAAATTATACAAATAAGTGAAATAAACTTGTATCTTGTCAGGAAAGATGATAAAAATGATGTAAGAATTTTGTCAAAGTACAAATGCCAAAAGTAGCTTGCAAGTGCCAGCACAAGTACCAGTACAAAAGCTACAGTACAGTACAAAGTAACACAGTACTGAGTGGGTTTAGAAACTGCAAGACAAGTAACAGGTACAAGTCTCCAAAAATGTACTTACAGTACAGAGTACAAACAAGTACTGTACTTTAACCCACCCTGAATTATATACTATATATATACTATATATAAATATATTAAATAAACATGAAAAATATTTAAGAACTTTTTTTTTTGTAATTTTATTTACTAATAAATAATGATCTATTAAAATATCTAGTATATATCGCATTTGTCTGATAATTTCCGACTGCATCTGGACCTACATCTATGCTAATATAGGCGGTTTTTTCGTTTTTGCTGTGCTACGAAACGTAAGAAATGCCTGAGTTTCCGTTCGTTTTTGTTAACTTAGCGCAAAATCGCAAAGAATGCAACCACCGTAAGGAATCTTCCGTACATCTCTATCAAAGTTTGCTATTTCCAGTGATTGCTGAACTTTACCAAGTTCTACGGAAAATGTGCAACAAAAAACATAGTCGGCGTGTAGGGCCTTACCACGGCCGTCTTTTTTTGACAGTGCATGAATATTGTCTATTCTAGAAAAATCAGCTTTAAATCTAGTTCTTCCAAATCGATAAAAACTCCATCCAATAGTAGCATCATTTTTATTTTGGCCAATATTTAAACCAATTATTTTCTTATTTCATACAAGTTCTGAAAATCGACGGGCTCCATCACCAGCGATCTAATTCCGACATGTGCTTACGCAAAACAAGTAAACCTCGCAAGAAATTGTGTGCGTTTTTGCACGAAATCAGCATTAGTTCAGGCAAATCAGGAGTAGCCAAAGAAAATCCTATGGGATGTTAAGTGTAAGGTTTAAGTAGTTAATATAAAGATACCAATTTTTAATTCTTCATCTGTGTTAGAAGCATTTTAGAAAAAAATGGAGAATTTTGAAGAAGCATAGGGTATGACGGTGCATAGTGGATCTCTGACATTTCTATTCTCTGTTGAGGAACATGATGAGTAGGTGTCTGACTGTAAAGTGCCAAAATAGAATCTTTGCTCATCTTTTAGTTATGGAAAGTTTTGACTATAATAGTCGACGTTTACATTCAGGCACATTCTATGTATTGTAAACAGATATCGTGACCTCAGTTCATGAAGATTGACTTTCTTAATACTTAAAGAAACTGCCAATTGAGTTGTTGTTAATAAAAGTTATAAGAAACTTGCATTGTGAAAGTTTTGTATTCAAATGTTTTATCAAAATTATTAAAGAAAAGGGGTCCAATGCAGAGAAGCCGACATAAACAGGAAGTTTAGGACCATCATATAGTTTTAGGGCGGGAAGTGTTATCGAGAAACGAGAAAACATTTTAAAAAAACGTTGAAATTACCAAATAGAGGTTGTTGAGGAACATGATGAGTAGGTGTCTGACTGTAAAGTGCCAAAACTTCAAAATCAGAACATTTACAAAGCTTTTGCCATGCGGGATTTAGACCCGCAATTTTTATGATTAAAGGGATGAGAAATAAAGAAAATTTAGATCCCAGTAATTTTAGTTGGGATGCGATAAATAATTAGCAAGCCCCACAAAATACTTTAACTTCGGGCAACTAATTTCTTTAGATATATCTCCTTTAATCTACTTTCTAATTGTACTGCATCTTTATCAACTGATCTGATTTGGTACCTCTGCATCTTATTTATATTTTAGGTACGTTTTTAGCATGTTAGCATTTATAAACAAATCATTATCTAAGAAACTGAAGAATGTTTATGTATTTTTTTGAAACACGTACGCGATTGCGTTCTCGGTTACTTTATGTTTAAACAAGTTGGAAATCAGCCTGTGATTGTTAAATGGTACGTTGGTTATTGGAATAAGCAGAATTAAAAATAACAAATGGTTTATATTATTAGTAAATGACTCAACTATTTGTGATAGATTATCCATCGTGGAAGAAATTAGATTTTAAAGCTGATTTTATTGAATAGAAAATTCATCAATTTAGACGGGGCCTAACACGCCGCCATCTTTTGTTTGTTTACCATTTTGCTACAGAACGTGCTAAATTCCGGCTAGACGGAAATCAGCACCTCATAGTTACGAATTGAGAAATTCCTTACGGGTTGGTAATGCATATCTTACATTTTTCAGCGTAAGATTGACAAACGAACGCAAACTCGAGCATTCTTACGTTCGTAAGCCCAGATATAAAACGAAAACGGCTTTATATTTACTTAGAATTAGTAATATATATATATATAGATATTATATATAATATATATTATATTAATATATATATTATATTTATATGATATATACTATTATATATATAACCCTTATATTTATATAATAAATCAAGTTTTACCTCATGACGGCGACTCCTATACTCGTGCTTGCTGCTCGTGCCTATAACGAGTTAACATTACAGAAACAATCGATCTTTTACAAATTTCATAATGTTGCAATAAATTCTCTTATTTTTTTGCGAAATTGTTTAAATGAATGAAAAATTACATAATAAATATAAAAGATTATGTAAAATTGAAACAAAAAGTGTAAGAATCATTGCGATGAAATAACACAATTTTTCAATCAATTAAAAGGGGACTGTTCATGCTCTTATGGAATAGCGGAGATTGTGTTGTGCGAGAATTTAGTAATTTAGTAATTGCTTATATTGTTGCCTTTGGCATCTCTTAGTTACATTTTGATGTTGCCTCAGGCAAGAAATTACCATTTTCTATGTATAAATAAGGGAGACTATGTTTATTTTAAATATATATATATATATATATATATATATATATATATATATATATATATATATATATATATATATATATATATATATATATATATATATATATATATGTAATATATATATATATAATATGGGCAAGGGGAAGAGAGCACGAGTATTAAAAAGTTACGGGAATCGCCACTTATATATATATATATATATATATATATATATATATATATATATATATATATATATATATATATATATATATATATATATATATATATATATATATATATATATATATATATATATATATATATATATATATATATATCCTCAATGACAGAATAATCCCCTAAAAAAATTCTCAATATCGTTATCCACACGTGATAGGAAAGAATTAAATTTTCATCCAACAATTTACCTCTCAAATAATAGGCTCCCATTTTAAAAGAAATCCACTATCTTGGGCTTTACTTTCGACAAACATTCACTCCCCACATAAACATTACATCCAAAGCCACTCATAAATTAAAAGCATTGTGAGCGCTAACAAGAACAAACTTTGATCAGCACAGAGAAGAAACTCTCTAGTGTAATAAAAATATCTTTGTTCCTCCCTAAATTACAGCATCGCTCGCAAGGGTCCCCACAATTTCAAAATCCAACATTCAAAAGCTAGAAATTGTTCAAAATAAAGCCCTCAAGGTTATAACCAGTTGCCTCCCCTCTACACCTATACACTACCTTCTTACTCAAACAAAAAATTCTCCCATTAAAAGCGAACCTTGACATGATAGGATGTCAATTTTATAGTAAATCATTCTCAACTACACCAAACTCTATACCAAACAATTGCAACATCAACCCATACCTTGAAGGATTAAAGCACACCAGCGGAATATTATTCTGATATTTACAACATATTGCCTCGTATGCCACATGACACCCCCTCGTGATTAGGCACATTCACGCTCAACTGATCCAAGAAACTATCTCCGCATACCAAAACAATACCATATACTCAAAGCACGTTTACCCGAAATATCCAACACGGAACAAACCTTGCATCGCCAAACAGAGGTAACACTTTCATGGCTCTGCTTTGGGAACCACCCCCTGCCTTCAGAACACAAATTTAATTATTTCAACGGAGGGACTTTATCCCCCCTCTGTCCCCCATCGGCTCGAGCCCCCTAAAAACCTATATTTCCAGTAGGGGGCTCGAGCCGATGAGGAACAGAGGGGGGACGAAGTCCTACACCCCAGTCGTCCCCTAGAGACCGAGACCCCGACAACGCTGATAGCTCTATTCGGTCTGCTCTGGGAGTGTTCGTTATCCATCCTTCCTTTCCCTTCCATTCCTCCTCTCTCTCTCTTTCCTCTCTCTCTCTCTTTCTCCTACTCATAAACTATTTTATGTGTATGTATGTATATATATATATATATATATATATATATATATATATATATAGTGTAGTGAGAAATGAATATAGATGCTGCTAAAAAATAGTGTTCTCATGGTTCTATGACGGGTGCTAATAGCTTCTAAATTATTATTGTTAATAAGTTTATTATAACTACTGCTTCTTTTCCTAGTATATAAAAAATTATTCTAGTGAGTGAATAAAAAAGAACGTTTTTAAATTTGATTTGTGATACTAAATTTACTAATTATGTAGGAAATCTTGAAAGTTGAATTAAAATTCATCATGACTTGGACGAACTCCTTGGATGGGCTGATAAGTGGCAAAAAAATCCATTGTAAAAATTGTAAGCTATTTAACATGGCAAATCAAATAAGGATTTTGATTGTGACATAAATGGGAGTGGCTAGAGTTTGGTGACAGAGAAAAGCATTTGGTGAAGTTAGTAGTAGCCATTTGAAATTGTCAAAGCATTGACTAGAATTTAGAAGTAGAGCTAACAAAATGATAGGAATTATAA
>JABUQX010062411.1:10000-22500 GCA_015478945.1 Trachelipus rathkii | reverse complement strand
ATATATATATATAATATATAATAATTATATATATATATATATATATATATATATATATATATATATATATATATATATATATATATATATATATATATATATTCTCTGATGTTCGAGCCTTTATACGTATATTATTGGAGTGTGCGTGATGGCGTGTGTGCCATACACGCCTGTGCCTTTAATGGGGCTGACATTCAAACCCTGCGTATCGTAAAGGTTCGTTATAATATTTGCTATATGATGTTGAACGTCTCAAATATTCTTGGCGTTCAGATAGATAGTTTAAGAGCGGTGAGTTTGAATGTGACTACCTAGTGAGGCCCTCCTTATGGGGCACCGACCTCTAGTCGAGATTCTGTCAAGAGCCTCAGTGAAGAGAGGTTGGCATCTGCTAGTGCCTATTCAAATAAATCTTTAATTGAGTCCTCTCATATTTTGAGACATTAGCTTTATTATTTACCTTTATTGCCCCATTGGCATAAAACAATTAACTAGTGCATTTCCATTTTATGTAAAATAAACAACAAGGCAATCCCACTTTTCCATACCCTAATTAATTAAGGTGTGGCATGAGTATTTCTGCCGATAATTTTGCTGATTCCCATAGTGACTTTTGTTGAATACTCAGTAAAACCTTCCTTAATTAGCGTTTTGTGTAATCATAATTGATTGAAAGTGGTGAATAATTAGATGTGTTAGTGCTTTTTATCAAAAAACGAAAGTGAAAACTTTTAGTGATAAAGAATAAATGTTTTTAAGTGCTGTGCCGGTTCATTCTAATACAATGTGAAGAAAAATAAACTCTTAAAAACAGTATTTGAAAAAAAAAAAAAACATTGTGTCTCCTATATAGAGATAGAAAGTCGCTGTGTTAGAACAAGTGCAGCTGAAGAAAGCTATACAAATCGAAAAAGAAAAAAAAAACATTTAAACGAACTTTTTTAAAGCCTAATGCTTGAAATTATAAACAAACTTTCTTTGTTCTAATAGAAAAATGGTTGGAACAAAGAAAATTTCTCCGCGTCTGAAAACAGGAAAGGGGAAACCTACATCCCCCAAAACAAGGCAGAGGGGGAAGTCACCCTCCCATTGTCAGTCGCTTTCATCAGCAAATAGAGAAATTCCAACTTCAAGTTCTGATGAAGAACGGGCATGTACACCAAAGTCGGGTACTTCAAAATGAATTACATATCCAAGTCGTCAACCTCAAGGAAAGCCACGTTGGAAACCATCCAGCTCCTTAACCCCGAGCCAACTCACCCCCATTCGATGCCATTGGAGTAGTCGCTTGGTTGAGTGCTATTAATGCAGTGTTCAAGCTGAATGGTATCGATGACGTCAGTGAAAGGGTGCGCTTGTTAGCCTCCATTCTGCCGAACAGCTTGGTCTCCATCATCCAATTTCCACTTCAAAATGACGCGTACCAAAAACTTTTAGATACAATAGAAGATCGTACATGCCGGCACTACGACAACGAGTGCGTGAGGTCTTCAAGAAAGGAATGCAAAGAATTGAATTCCCCAGTCAAAACATAAATTTTTTATATATGTATTTTCATGTATTTAAAGACCATAAGGGCATGAAAACAGCAGCAGACAACTTAGGCCGTGGACTTCCGAGTGTTGATGGGGAATGGGCGGATGAGGGGCTACTTTTGGAAATCCCCATTCTTGGCTTTTCTGAGTCTGATTTTGTATTCGTCATTTCTAATTTTAGTTTTGTGGCATGTGATAAACGGAAGCCTACTCCAATGTAAGAAAAATGTGGATATGAGCGCAAGAGGGGCGAACCATTCTGCACACTGAAGTGCCAATGGAAGTACCCTAACCCTTCATATGTGTTCAGGGTGATATATATATATATATATATATATATATATATATATATATATATATATATATATAGATATATATATATATATATATATTATATATATAAATATATATATATATATATATATATATATATATATATATTTTTATATATATATATATATATATATATGTTATCATTTCACATTATTATCGTCATCATCAATCATACATCATCACATCATGTAACATACATCACTCGTTATTATTATTATTATATATAATATATATAGAAGAACATATATATTATTATATATATATATATATATATAGATATATATATATATATAAATATATATATTACTATTATTATTATTATTATATATATATCTTATATATATATATATTATTATTATGTTATTATTATTATTATTATATAGCAATGTAATAATATTATTATTGTTATTATATATTATTATTATTACATACATATATATTATTATAAAAATATATATTATATATTATTATATATATATATATATTATTATATTATTGAGTTATTATTATTATTATTATTATTATATTATTATTATATTATTATTATTATTATTACATATTATTATATTATTATTATTATTTATATTATTATATTATATTATATACATATTATTATTATTATTATATTATTATATTATTATATTATTACATATTATTATTACATATATTATTATTATTATTATTATATATAGCATATAAACATATTATATATATGTTATATTATATATTATTATTATTATATACATATATATTACATATATATATATATATATATATATATATATACCGTATATATTATATATAGATTACATATGGATATATATATATACATATATTATTATATACCGTATATATATATGGATATATATATAGATATATATATTTATATATGTTATTATTATTATTTTTATATATATATATTATTATATATATATATATATTATTATTATTATACATACATATATGTGTGTGTGTGTGTGTGTGTGTGTGTGTGTACGGTGTGTGTGTGTGTGTTTGTGAATGTGTCTCGTTCTTCGATCGATTAGAAAGAAAATATGACCACGATACCGTAAAGAAACTTACCAAATAAAAAAGGGGATTAGACTTTTTTTATGTACAAATCCATTGGAGCACACATACACACGTGCACACACACACGCACATCCCCAAACACTGAGAATTCAGCGCATCTTTCCATACTAACTACAGCAATTGTCGCACTCCATTGTTATTTTGAAAACCTTCATATGACAGAAGAAGTTAAGTTTGCTTTTCCACTGTAAAAGCGAAAAAAATATATATTTTTTTATTTATTTTTTTAAACTCGCAAAAACTTTTTTTTTTTTTACTTCTTTTACTTTATTTTTTATGTTTATATTTACTTTTTATTTTCAGATTTTTTTTTTTTATTTATTTATGATTTGTTGTTGAACTTTTCCAGATTCGATTGTAAGTTATTATATTAGTATTTAACATACAAAATAAGAATTTTTTTACGTTATATATATATAGGTATATATATATATATATATATATATATATATATTATATATATATATATATTTATATATATATATATATATAAAAATTTATATTTATATAAAAATATATATATGTATATATATATATATATATATATATATATATATATATATATATATATATATATATAAATATATATTATATATTTACATATATATATATATATATATATATATTATTTCACACATATACATTATTATTATTATTATTATTAAGAAAGAAGAAAGAGTTGTTATACAGTTACTATTGTTGGTTATTATTAATATATTATTATTATATATTATTATTATATTATATATATATTTTTATATTACATATTATTATTATTATATATGTTATTATATATACATATATATATACATATAGATATATATATATATTACATATATACATAAATATATTACATATTATTATTGTTGTTACATATATTATATGTTATTGTTATGCTATATTATATATTATTGTTACATTATATTATTATTATATTATTATTACATATTATACATATATATATATATAAATTATTATATTATTATATTATATTATATTATTACATTATTATATTATTATATTACATATACATATATATTATTATTATTATAACATATATATATTATATATATATATATATTATTATTATTATGCATATTATATATTATTATATTAATATATTATTATTATTATTATTATTATTATTATTATACATACATATATTATATTATTATTATTTATATATTACATATATATATATATACATTATTATTATTATTATTATTGGTTATTATATTATATATATATTATATATATATTTATATATATTATATATATTATATTACATATTACATATTATTATTATATACGTAATCCAAAACTATCTGAAGATTAACGCCATCACACAATCATATTATTATTATAGTATATATATTATATATATTATTATTATTATTATTATACATATATTATTATTATTATTATTACACATATATTACATATACATATATATATATATATATATATTATAAACATATATACATAAACAGCAGAGCATAGTTATATATATATATTATTGTTATTATTATTATATATATGGCATATATATATATATATTATATATATTGCTATTATAATATATATATATATATATATATATATATAGTATTATTACATATATATATATTATTGTATATATATTATTATTATTATATATTATACATATATATATATTATTTATATTAGTTATTATTATTATTATATATATATATATATATAAGAGTATATATATGTATATATATATATATATTATTGTATATTATTATATTATTATTATATATATATACATATTATTATACATATTATTATTACATATATTATTATTATTATTATCATACATTACATATTCCATTATTAAAATATATTACATATTATTATTATATATACTGAAGAAGCATATATATATATATATATATTATTATTATTATATATATATATATATATATATAAATATATTATATATATATATATATATATATATATATATATATATATATATATATTATATATATATATATATATATATATATATATATATATATATATATATATATATATATATATATATATATATATATATATATATATATATATATATATATCCTATATATATATATATATATATATATATATATATATATATATATATATATATATATATATATATATATATATATATATATATATATATATATATATATATATATATATATATATATACACACATAGCACAAAATATACTCATCACGTTCCATACTAGTTCCAAATGTTCTATACACATCCCGGGATATTTTGTATATTCTTAGAGTATGCTTAGAAAATTACCAAAAGCATATTCCATAAGGGTTGGTTGCTGAATGTACTCAGAATGTGATAACCAAATTACCAAAGAATGTTCTTGTATTGAGATATTGTGGACATCCTATGAATGTTCTTAGTAAATTCTTCAAAACAGTTGTGGATATCCGATTTTATATCTGAGTGGATCTTAAATTCTGGCTTCGACTCTACCGTAATGGGGATTATTTCATCGGAGTAATATTTTAAAGAATTTTTAATAATTTTTTCTATATATTATTTATATATATTCATATATAATTTTTAATACTTTTTATTAATACTTTTTTCCTATATATTATTTATTTATGTACCATATTTTATACCGTTTTATTGTAATTGACAATAGGCTTATATATATATATATATATATATATGTTGCTATATATATATATATATATATATATATATATATATATATATTATATATATATATATGCATATATATATATATATATATGTATATATATATATAATAGACTTCGTAAAGCAATTTTCTATCAAAACACTGCCAATTACATTACAAATATATTTTTATATTATCTATATGTAAATATTTACAATCGTATTGAATGTGTTTTATTTCATTAGGTCAAATTAAATTAAATTTTAAATATTCTAGTTTCAAACAAAATAAATAATTATCTTTACGAACTAATAAGGTTTAATTTAAAATTTTCCATGAAAATAAATTCAAAGTTGGCAACTTTCGACAAGTTTGAAATATGAGATTGCTTTAAGGTATCCATTTGTTTTCTTTACCAGTGGCAACTTATGGAATGTGAAAAGTTATTATTTTTAATATATATATATATATATTGTTTTGTAAATATGGATGAAGAAGTATATATATATATATATATATATATATATAAGATATATATATATATATATATATTATTATATATTACATATATACATATATAAGGCGGGATGTAAAAACACGACCATGTAAGCTGGGGTTAAAAACTTACCCTAGTTAGGTGATGTAAAATGACTAAATGTCTATATTTATAAATTAAGAAATGTAATGGGCATTTATCTGGCATTTGTCCACTTGGCTATTTTAGAGGGCATATATATATATATATATATATATATATATATATATATATATATATATATATATATATATATATATATATATATATATATATATATATATATATATATAAGAGAAGAGTGTCTAAAGCTGACATCATGTAACTCGAGAACGGCAGCACCTACAGGAAAACAAAATATATAGATTAATAAAAGAATAATGAAGAATGACAAGGAAAACTGTCACTCTCTTTAGGAAAAAAAATTACAGCGTCTCAAAGTTGTTAAAAATCCCATAGAAATTTCTTATATAAAAAATAAATAAATAAAATCACAGGATATAATCTAAAATAATAATAATGAACTTAATAAAAACGAAAATAATTAACGTCATTAGGGAAAAAAGTTAGAGCATCTCAAAGTTTAAAATTTTCACATAGGCTTTCATATAAAAAAAATTAGTGGGCCACGTGCTCCTTTTAGGGCTATCCTAGTTCAGGTTATGATAAGATTTCTTAATTTTACATAGATTTTTTTTGTGTATACCTAACAAAACTTATCATAACTTAAACTAGACTGTCTGAAATGAGACCTAACCTTGATGGATCAAAAATTAAAAGTATGGGAGTTTTAACAACTTTGAGAGGCTGTAACTTTTTTTCCTTTCGCTTTCATTATTCTTCATTATTATTTTTTTAAAGTATATCCTGTTATTTTAATTGAGAGTGACACCCTCTGCACTAGTATATAAAGATATATATATATATATTTGTTATATATATATATATAGTATATATATATATATATATATATATATATATATATATATATATTATATGTTATTATATATATTATTAAAGCTCATTTGTATGACTTAAATAGATCTCAAAAATGGGGAGTTCAGAACGTTATAAAGAAAAATATGAAGGCAAGCTTCTGAATTAGCGTCAGAAGCTTCGCCGCCACTAAGAAATTCTTCTTAAAAACCTAACCTTAACTTAACTTTAACTTAATTTTTTGAAAAAAAAAAAGATTTCTGTGAAATTTTGATGTACTCATTTATTTATATATATATATATATATATATATATATATATATATATATATATATATATATATATATGTTATTATAAATATATATATATGGTAAAGGTGTAGCACAGGACCATATATTTTGTCCAAATTATTATATGATATATATATATTATATAGCATATATATATATATATATATATATATATATATATATATATATATGGTAAAGGTGTAGCACAGGACCATATATTCAAAAGTCGTAAATGTTATATATATATAGTTATGTTATGTTATTATATATATATATATATATATATATATAAATATATATATATATATATATATATATATATATATATATAAAGTTTAGATATATGACCTTTTTCGTCTTATGTAAATCGCAATAGATATCGTTAAACACGTCTCTATTAGGTGGACGATGGTGGATCTCGTCCCCCCTGTTCCCCATCGGCTTACCTTAAACATATATTTCCAGTAAACTGAGCTGAGTGAACGTCCCTGTCGTCCACTTAGACGCCGAGAGACCCAGACAATTGATATCTATGTGGTTTACTCTTGGGTGTTCGTTAGTTTTAAATCATATAAACGACTTTATATATATGTATATATATATATATATATGCGTTATATAATATATATATATATATATATATATACATATATATATTTATATAGGTAATACTGTAGAATAGCGACCCATATCTTATATCAAAATTTTCTAAGTTCAACAAAATTTCTAAGTTCAGAAAAGTTAGTTATTAGAAAATTCTTTAGTGGCAAGCTTCTTGAATTATGCCAGAAGCTTGCTACTAAACAATTTTCTTAAAAAACAACTTAACTTAACTTTTCTGAACTTAGAATTTTTTTGAACTTAGTTCTTGTCTCAAATGTGTTGTTGTATTATATGTTTAACATATATATATATATATATATATATATATATATATATATATATATATATATATATATGTTATATTAGTTATTATATATATATATATATATATATATATATATATATATCAGACCTATTCCTATATATATAGTTGATATATACCTAACATCGAATTTTTTCTGATAGTGTGTGGCGTCATGGACTAAACTGCTATATATATATATATAAGAGTTATTATATATATATATATATATATATATATATAATATATATATATATAAGAGTGTTATATTATATATATATATATATATATATATTCTACACATCACCCCTGACCATTCCATCATGGGAGGGGCCATACCGCATCCAGGTACCCCACCAACGCCACCGTTTTCCTCCAGCGATCCTCCAAGGATGAAATGTTCCATGTTGCTCTGTATTGAGCTAGATAGACAGGAGAGAAAAAAGTGGGATGTGTCCTCTCGAGCCTGGTAACAGTTTTGACAAATGTTTTTGGTGGTTTGGTTGAGGTTGAATCTGTATTTGTAATATTGTAAGTTAGGGTGGTGGCCCCATCTTAGCTTTTCCAAGGATGACTGACTGGTTCTTGGTAGTGAATTGAATTCTGGTGCTTTTCTGGTGGGTGTTTGCTTAAAATGTTGTTTGGTGGTCTGTGTCTTAAGTAATTTTCTGTTAGTGTCGTGTGGATTTGTTTGGTGTATGTTATGATGTTTGGTTGATATGGAATGTTGTTCAGAATTTGTTTGTAATATAGAGCTGGGGAAGAAGGAAGTTGTTTGAGTCTGTGGTGGGTGGAGTTAGAGAGTGCAATGTGGCATAGGTGTTTTGGTTTTGGAAAAGAATTGTTTGCCTATCATATCCAGGTGTGTGACTATGGGTAGAATTTTGGTTTCTTCGTGCAGGTGTTGTGGTGTTATTGATGTGCATTTTATGATAATTGTGCTTTGTTTTGTGTCATTTGGAGTTTCTTTATGCTCTTTTTAGTCAGTGGTTGAATTTTACTTTCTTGAGGGCTTTGATGATTTTCCTGTTTTGAGAGTGTGTGGGTTTTTAACTCAGCTTTGAGAAGCGAGTTGTGAGGATGTTTGCGTGTTGTTTGTTGGATTTTGGGTTTTGTGTGTTTGGGTTTTTGATGGATTCATGAGTGTGTGTGTTTGATGGTTGGTTGAGTTTTTCAGTGTATTATTTTCCACACCAAAGATCTGGCGAATATCCTTATGAAGGTTGGGAAGTTGTTTGAAGAATGTGCGTTTGTTTATGATTTGGGTGTTTAGGGCATTAATCTGTGTTGTCGCCATGATATCAAATATTTCAGTTGTATTGTGTCGTTTGATTAAATGTGTTGTCTATTTTCAACTGTTAGGTTTGTTGTATTTTTGATGTTTCTTCTGGCGATGGATTTCCATGGCTTTGTTGAATGTTATGTTATTGATCTTAAAGGATATGTTGTTTTTCTTGTCAGTGAATTGTGTCCAGTCTGCTTTTTTGTGTTAATATATATATATGTTATATATATATATATATATATATATATATATATATATATATATATATATATATATATATATAAAGGTATATATATATATATATATATATATAGAGAGAGAGAGATTATATCCTTTTGCATATATATATATCTTTTATATGGTATATATATATATATATATATATATATATATATATATATATATATATATATATATATATATATATATATATATATATATATATATATATATATATATATATATATATATATAAATATATATATATATAAATATATTCTTTAGTCGTCGGTGTCAATAATCCATCTTTTTATAAATGCCCAGATTTTGGGCGGGCATTTAAGAAATGGGCAAATGTATTATCAAATGCCCATTTATAAAATGCCGCCCATCCATTTGTCCACATCACTACTCCTACTTTTTTAGAAAATGGTTGCATAGAAGAATTATTTCAGCTATGTCTGTGCTCTATGAATCTGCTGCAACAAAATGACTAGTTTCATACCTCAATGTAAACTATCTGGGAATTGGTATAAAAATATTTAATAACAACATTTCAGCACTATTACCCATTAAACCCAACGTTCAGCAAAAAAAACATTATTTTTTCAAATTTTGTTTAAAAAGAATATTTTTTATTCAGAAAATAAATGTCTATATTCTAAAGAAAGAACATCATTAATTAAAAGTGCATTTAAGTAACAATCGTTTTTCACCAGTTTTGTTACCACTCAAAAATGTCATATTTTTTGTCATCAACTTAACACAAGGAATAATGTATATGTATATATATATATATATATATATATATATATATATATATATGTTATATATATATATATATATATATATATATATATATATATATATATATATATATATATATATATATATATTTATAGATTTTTTGGTATTATTATAAAATGGAAAAATTACCTTTTCTCTCAAAACGACACATAAGGAAAATTGTAAATGAAAATGTGTCCACAGAATTAGGTTTTTTATCAGGGGCTAAGCAGCCTATTATCCAATCTAAAGAAGAATCATCAAACTCTGCTTGTTCTGAACCAAATATTGCTGAAATACTTATGACTGATCAATGTATAGGTCTACCATTACAACCTCTTAATAGCTTTAAAGAAAGTATTAATGAATTTGACATTTATTCATCATCAGAATCAGGTGAAATAAAGTGTGAAATATATTGTTCTCAGAATTTGTCAAAAACCTTGAGTTCTTCACCTCAATTTAATAATAACACAAACTCTGAACCAGTAATTTCTTTTGAAACTAATCTAGCTAAATGGGCTATTGAGGAGCAAATATCTCAAAAAAGTTTAACAAAACTACTGCATATACTCAAGACAAATGGTCACAGTGAGTTGCCTTATGATGTGGTGAAAGTAAGCAGCAATCAACATTTGAAGATATGGTTCACAAGCAGAAGTTCATGGTTAATTTTCCAGTGAAATGTTTGACTGAGCTGGAAGAAATTGAGGAAAAATTGACTAACCTTGAATTTAAAACGAATTTGGTAAGATAACTAACAATTTTAAATTCGCAATATTGAAAAATATCCTAGTAATTTTTTTAAGATTTCCACCTAGTACCGTTTGTGTTAGTAAATGTTTTGAGAACAATTAATTAGTTTGTGTGTAGCTTTACATAATATGTTGTTTATGTGTCGAGTAATGTACATTTGAGTATCGAATGTGATGGCTAGGAAAACTATGTCTTTATTGATGGGTTTCATTGTGTTGTATAGTTGAACTATGTGGTTTTTGTTAGATTCTCCTTTATCATGGGTAAATAGTGTGATGGAGAATTTCTGGGGTGAAGCTGACAACCTGTTATTGGTGATATATATATATATATATATATAATATGGTTGTTGTTGTATATATATATATATATATATATATATATATATATATATATATATATATATATAAACTTTGTTAACTTTTCTTTTTCTTTTCAGACATATGAACTTAAACAAATAGGTGAAAAAAACATGAGGTCAATGGTATTCAACTTGTTGTATGCCACAATTTCCAATGCAGTAGCTATAGAATATAGTTGGGTTGGAGGAAAAAAGAAGAAACCTTTTTCAGGACTTAAACTAGCGGAGATTTTTCAAGGTAAAAACTTTAAATTTTTTAAATGTAAATTAAGTTTTGTATGTGCTACTTTAAGTTCTTATATTCTATCTCTTGTACAGCACCAGCAATACGTCTCAAAAAACCATCGACAAAGAGTTTGAAAGTTGGGGACAATTAGTAGTAGTAGTAGTATATATATATATATATATTATTATTATTATGTTATTATTATTATATAGATATAGTATATATATATATATATATATATATATATATATATAGTTAGTGTAGTATATAAAAATATATATATATATAAATATGTTCATATATATATATATATATATATAGATATATATATATTATATAATATATATATATATATATATATATATATATATATATATATACATTGAAACAAATGATTGAGAAATGAGGGAGAAGAAGAATAAATTGTATTAGGTTTTATGGATTTGCAAAAGGCGTATGATATGGTTAATAGGGCTCTATGGCAGGTGTTTGTGATATATGGTATTATATAGTTTCTGAATGGAACCGCGCGATATGACGATAGTAGAGGCGTGTAAGA
>JABUQX010062411.1:0-7500 GCA_015478945.1 Trachelipus rathkii | reverse complement strand
TGTAAAGGAAGAGGTCTGAAAGGGAATGTGGATAAAAGTAAGTTGATAGTGATAGGTAAAGATAGGACGCTATGAAGAATTAGTTTTGGATGGTGAGCAATTGGAACAAGTACTATGTGAGTTCAAATACTTAGGTTGCATGTTCGATGAAAAGGGAACGGATAATGCTGAGTGTAGTAGGAAAGTTATTAGTGGTAGAAAAGTAACTGGAGCGAGTAGGTCCTTGGTAAATACAAAGGGACTAAGTCTTGACTGTACTAGGATTTTACATGAGAGTATGTTGTTACCTGTGTTACTCTATTTTGGTGAAAGTATGGTGTGGAATGATAGGTATAGATCAAAGGTGTAAGCTATCGAAATGGATAATCTCAGAATTGTGATAGGTGTAAGAAGAACTTATAAAATTAGGAATAAGTTTATTCTAAGTACATGTGGTGTGTAAAAGGGTATAAATGAGAGAATTAATGAGAATATATTAAGATGGTTTGGTCATGTAGAACAAATGGATGTATAAAAGTGAGTGCGTGAAGCTTTAGAGCGGATATTTTGCTTGTGACTAACTTGCACCTACAGGGCAATGGAATGGGTGGCTGTTACTGTGGCTTTTTCTTTCGACATTTTTGTCATTTTCTTCTACTAGCTATTTTTTTATCCGGTACAGCACGTACCTTAACCCCCTTAACTTTGGAGCTAAAAGGGAAAACAAAAATGAAGATGAATTTGAATACGAATACTGAAAGAGAAAGATTGGAAGATTGTGTTTACCGTATGAGTCATTAATGAATGATTTTGAAATGTAAGGTGAAATAAAATTATGATATCTACTTGACTCTTTGATGTGCACATGGAGCATGTGATATATGCGTAGTTTGAAGCCGAGATGCAAGGGAAAGCATTCGATTGACCTTAAAGGAAAATAAATATATATTTCAAGCTTTTATGCAGATGACTAGAGAATCTGTATGAAAGGAAGCGTAGATTTCATGTGTATATAAAGTTGATTTTGGTTTCCTTTTCTATAGGAAATGTAACGAACACCCATGCGCAGATACGATTACTCAAGAATAAGCGATTTATTCAGGGAGAATCTCGAGGATGAAGATAAGGTGGAACTTCGTGCAAAAATTGATTTTTTTTAATTCATTCATAAGAATACGTGCTAATTTCTGTAATTAAATAATGTTATTCAAATTAATAGAAAACAAAGTTTACAAATTAACATTACTCGATTTTATTTTCCCAATGTATTAATTAATTTTCTCTCTCTCTCTCTTCTATATATATATATATATATATATATATATATATATATATATATATATATATATATATATATATATATATATATATATATATATATATTTTTATTATTATTTATATTTCTTTCTCTCTTTCTGTTTTTGTCGTCACTTAGACCAGCATTTTCTTCCTTCTGGCAAAGAAACTCTTGGTCCTCTAGAAAAACATTTCTCTGCACAATGGTTTCTGATGCCAGTCCTTGAGTTATACACTCAGGTAGGGTTTCACCCTTTCAGTAGAACTAGCATCTTCTTCCATTTAGCCTCGAAACTCGTTCTCCCAGAGCTCTTCAGAAGATCGTGCCTCTAGGCCATAAGATTCTAATGCTGGTCCAGGAGTACTGCAAGCATAAAAGTAAAGGACCGGGTTGCTAGCCCTGTCGCCCCTGAACTATGCGAAGAAAGAAAGTCTTCATATGTCCTGACTCTGGCGAATATCCATTCTTCTTATATTAGACATATCAATACTCCACCAGATACTACAGGTACCCACACATTTATATATATATATATATATATAGATATATATAAAGTATATATATAGCTTGTTAAGTTGTTATTATTGGTTGTTGTTACAGTTATTATTGGTTATTACATATACATATATGTTGTAATTTATCTTCTAAACTTTGTATATGTCCAGCAAGACAAACAATGAATTTGAGTGGCCTGCGTTAATTAGATGTACGTGTTGGTTAAAGGTTATGATTGAAATTAAAGCATGTCATGATTAATAGTGAATCGTGTGTTTGAATGAATGTAGTGTAAAGTGAATGGTTTAAATTGACAGTGTAGCGAGGTAAGAACATGAAATATCTGTTCATTTAACTACCTGAGAACATTCTGTGAACATCCGCCTGAATTTTAAGAATGTTTCTAGAATATACACAATGTTAAGGCAATATTCTGCAATGTGTGGAATGCTTGTGACATATGTTACCAATCTTCTCAAACGTTCTTCTGTATAACCTCCGAAAATAACAACAACAAAAATAACAAGCAAGGTACCCTCCACTTTCTATCATCACCCATTCTATATGTAGAATAAAAGACATGGAGAAATAGCACATCCTTATAAGGATGTGCTATTTCTCAATGTCTTTTATTCTATATATATAATGGGTGATGAAAGAATCATTGATTGGGAGGTCAGAAGAGGGCCTGTTAAAATGATTGAGAGTGGAGGATACCTTGCTTGTTTTTTTTTTTTTTTTTTTTTTTTTTTTGGTGGTTTCACAGAAGAACGTTTTAAGAAGATTGGTAACATATGTCACACACATTCCACACATTGCAGGGACCATATATCAAAATATTCCCTGAACATTGTTAATATTCTAGAAACATTCTTAAAATTCAGGGGGATATTCACAGAATGTTCTCAGGAAGTTAAATGAACAGATCTTTCATGTTCTTATAACATTCTTGGAACATGATAAGAATATCACGGATCATCCAAGAACATTCTCAAAACTCCTGGGGGATGTCCAAGGAACATTCTCAGGTAATACAATAGGCGGACATTTCATGTTCATGTCACATTCTCAGAACATAAAGAATGTGACAGGAACATTCTCAATATTCCTGCGGGATGTCTAAGGAAATTCTCAGGTAGTTAAATGAACAAATCTTTCATGTTCGAATAACATTCTTGGAACATGATAAGAATATCACGGATCTTCCAAGAACATTCTAAATATTCCTGCGGGATGTCCAAGGAACATTCTCAGGTAATACAACAGGCGGACATTTCAAGTTCATGTAACATTCTCAGAACATAATTGGAACATTTGAGTATGTGACAGGAACATTACTAATATTCCGCGAGGATGTTTTAAGAATATTCTCAGAATATATTTGTGCTATGTGGGTATATATATATATATATATATATATATATATATATATATATATATATATATATATATATATATATATATATAAACCAAGATATATATTTATAAATAGGATAGATCGACCAGCAAAATTCTTTTCTTAAAAGATTTGAGTATAGAGTTTTTATGTATATATGCTAGTTAGTTATATTATTGTTATTATATTATTATTAAAGATATATATATATATATATATGTTATATATATATATATATATATATATATATATATTTATATATATTACATATATATTATTATTATTGGTTATTATTATTGTTAATATATATTATATATAGATATATATATATATATATATATATATATATATATATTACATTATATTATTATTATTATTGTTAAATAAATGTTTATTATCTTATTATTATATATTATTATATATTATATATATATTACATATATTATTATTATTAGTTATATATTATATATATATTATTACATATATTATTATATACATATTATATATATATTATCATGGCGCAATCACAAGTCATGGCCCCCCCGAAATTTTCAAGACACTAAAAAATTTTAAGTATCATATCTGTTAATAATATGAAGTGGAGGCAGTTCATCGAGATCAGCTGCTGGTGGGAACAACTGCTAGTCCCTGCTGTCTCAAACTGCAGTCACATCCGAGAAGTAACATTAAAATTTCAGCAGATTTTAGAAGAATGTGCATGCATTGTATCAAAACTGGCATTAGTTACAAACATCAATAGCTAAGTTTTCAAGATATGGTTAGACCAAGTTGAATGTTTAATATCAGCATTAGAGGCTTTAAAACCAAGAAATTATTTCTTACTTGCAATTTGTCATACCGAATAGTATGCACAAAGATAGAAGATACAAAGATTGCAAAATTTTCAAGGAAGATCTGTTTTAATAGAAGATTTAGGTAAAAGCAGAATGGGGATTTATGGAAGTTGAAATATCATCACACAGATCGTCCAAAAACACCACACGGACTAGTTCAGACTGCAGTCATCAACATGCACATTTATACAGCAAGAATATAATTTACCTGTGTTAATCGCCAGTACACAAGAAGATTTTCAAAATGAGGACTACAAAAAACCTACGTTTGAGAAAGACAAGAATGTAGACGTACTTCTTAATAAATGTACATAAATAAATAATAATGACTTGCCCTCCTCACATACATCGTGAAAATATAATATTTAAAAACGAAAGATAATCTGGATTTGCTCACTTCATGCCCATGATTAAAAGTTAACAATTTAGGTAAGATGATTTTATTAATTTATATAAATTACTCCCATTTTTCTTAGAAATTTAATATTTGGTTCTTCCATCAAAATATATATATATATATATAGAATATATATATATGTAAATATATATATATATATATATATATATATATATATATATATATATATATATATATATATATTATATATATATATGGTTGGTTATATATATATACATATACAGGAATGATTTTTGTCTGGCCCCCCGAAAAAAATTTGAGCTGCCACTGTATATATATATATAGTTATATATATATATATATATAGTTATATATATATATATATATATATATATATATATATATATATATATATATATATATATATATATATATATATATATATATATATATATATATGGTTCCTGAATACTTTTGTACAGCATTCTACATCCTTGTGTAATTTAAACTACCTTTATTTTTTATTTTGTTGTCAGGATAATTCTTATACTTTAAGATATGTAACATTTATTCATACATGTTTTAATGTTTTTATAATTATCATAAAATCTTTATAACTTTAGAATTTACTACTATTTCTTATTTCACATTGATCATATCTTTTGTAAATTATATCAAAACAATATATTATTTTACTTGTTTACATTGTTTTTTTTTTATTGTTGAGCTAATTTCTTTACTAATAGTCTTATGCAGAGAATGATTAACATTAGGTTCCCATAGAGAATATGTGTCAAAAATTATGTGCCCAAATCTTCTCTAAGCCTAGAACCAAGTGAAATAAAGAACAATTTTTAAAACGTTTAAATATTACTTATTATTATTATTATTATTATTATTATTATTATTATTATTATTATTATTATTATTATTATTATTATTATTATTATTATTATTATTATTATTATTATTATTATTATTATTATTATTATTATTATTATTATTATTATTGTTTATAAATTTTATATCAGCTTCTAAATATGAGCTTTGTATGCCTAAAGGTCAATCGCTTCAAGACTGATTTTCTTAAGGACTATTCTAGAATAGAATAAAACAACAGCTTTTAGAACTTTTAATCTAATATTTCGCCTGGCCATTTCAGGCATTATCAGAGAATAGTTTTAGACTAAATTAACAACTGATAAAATAAAATAAATGTTATTTAAATATAAATATGTGAAGTAAGAAATTAAAATATTAATACTATTGTCAAATCTAAAATCATAAAATATAATAAAAAATTATACCAATAGAGAAATTTTAAACCGTTAAAAAATGTTGAAAATTTTTTCCATTTCATTGTATTTGATTAAGAGCAACTCAGCCAGTCTCAAATAAAAAGAAATTCCTGCTCGGTGTAAATGTGTCAAAATTGGAAATGTCAAGGTTGGTTGTGAAGGTTCCGTGTTCGTTTTTTAAATGTTTAAAGATCTTACTAGTCTTGTATCTATGTTGTGAGAAACTATTAAGAGAAATGTAAAGATACCTGATATTTTTTACAGCCATCTTACATATGGAATTGGCACACCACATGATACATTTTCCTAGTTTAAGATGAATTCAGTGGACATAGAAAGTTTGAATGTCTATAATATCTGTTTTCATCCATTAGATTAGATTGGAATTGTGATTTTATAGCTTGAGTTCATTTTCTTTAACTGATATTTCATAATAAAAGCACAAGATGGTGTCAACCATCCCTAAGATCTATTACTATTATTAGTTATTTATTCTCATTTAATTAAAATAAGATAAAGTCAAACTATCTCTAGTATTATTATTATTATTATTATTATTATTATTATTATTATTATTATTATTATTATTATTATTATTATTATTATTATTATTAATATTATTATTATTATTATTATTATTATTATTATTATTATTATTATTATTCATTATTATTATACCATTATTATTATTTAGTTTATTATTTATTATTAGATATATATATACATTATTATTATTATTATTATTATTATTATTGCTATTATTATTATTATTATTATTATTGTTATTGTTATTGTATTATTATTATTATTATTATTATTATTATTATTATTATTATTATTATTATTATTATTATTATTATAATTATTACATTATTATTATTTATTATAATATTATTAATATTACATATTGTTATTGTTCTTATGAAGTTTATTATTATTATTATTATTATTATTATTTATTATTATTATTATTGTTAATGTTATTATATTGTTATTGTTATTGTTATTGTTATTGTTGTTATTATTATTATTATTATTATTATTATTATTATTATATTATTATTATTATTATTATTATTATTATTATTATTGTTATTGTTATTGTTATTGTTATTGTTATTGTTATTGTTATTGTTATTATTATTATTATTATTATTTATTATTATTATTTATTATTATTTATTATCATTATTATATTGTTATTATTATTATTAATATTATTATATATAAAAATTTTATATTATGTAGATATTTTTTGTAATATATTTTAAGTTTTCTCGTGAATAATAGAATTTTTCATATTTTTGGAAGAGATGGCCGTCATAATCGTAAAATTTAAGTGCCATGAAGGCATAACATATCTTTCGACATGAACATGATTTAGATTTGTGAATAATATATTTTATAATAAAGCTCTTAAATATATATATATATATATATATATAAATGAAAATTATTATTATATATATATATATTAGTTATATATATATATATATATATAAGAAGAGTTATATATATATATATATATATATATATATATATCAGTGGTACTCGTGAACCGAGGATGTTACCTGCATCACTATATATATATATATATATATATATAAATATAAATATATATATATATATATATATATATATATATATATATATATATATATATATATATTAACAGTGAAAGTTATTTCCTCTTATTGTCTGCTGTTCAACGCGGAGGTATATTAATAAATAAAGATTTTCGTAATTTTATATTTATACATGACAATTTCCAGTCGTAAACACCATTAGTAAAAAGACTTTATAATATAATTTTAACATACAGC
>JABUQX010062410.1:30000-36338 GCA_015478945.1 Trachelipus rathkii | reverse complement strand
GGAACGTAGTCTAAAGAAAATATATAGCGATATCGTTATTTGCATATATATTATCGCAACATAGTAAAGAAAAACAAATGAACAGTTTTATTTTTGGCTGTAACATTGTTGGAGTTTGAAATTGTTTTTTCTTTCACACTATACAAAAAGTATAGAATGATGTGCAAGGATTCGCTTTTGAATTATTTTTTCTTCTTTTTATTTATTATGTTTTTATTTAATACTCACTATTGCACAAAATAACGAATTTTAAGGATAATTAATATTTGCTTCAATGAATGGTTGCTTTTATGCTTTTTGCAATATTTTAAATTAATTCTGTGTATAATAATTGAAAAAGCAAACGTGTATGGAACATTAGTGCAAGTTCTTTATTTAAAATAATATATTTAATTATATGATAAGCTATATTTGGGTGTCTTATAATTATTACCAATTATATATTTTATAATTATTGGAATAATTGAAGTAATTTTTTCCAAATATTGTTTTTTTTTTATAATCTCAATGAACTATTTATCAATTTCGGCAGCTATAAGTATATAATATTATTATATGAATAACTATATATATATATAATATATATAATATTTTTTATTATTATTATATCTTTATTATTTTTTTATTTATAATTTATATATATATATATTTTTATCCTAATATTTTGACGCCTTACTATATTTTATATTTATATATATATTAATCATACACTATTATGCACACTTTGGGTATTCAGTGGGTGAAGTCTGAACCAGCTTCCATTAAACAGTCCGAACACTTCTCCCAACCACAACTACCCTTAAGGTGCACACGACTCGGTGCTCGGAAATAGCTGTGGTTAGCCAAATTATATAAGTAAAGAGTTCTTAGAAATTTGATTACAGAAAAACTGGTTTTAACAACAGATGAGTCGCGCTACACCTTGTTCTATGTATATTGTATAAATAAAATAAATAATTTCTTGTATAATACGAATTATACCGAATATAAATAAACTTTTAAACTTAGAAAATAAACGGCTGTTAGCTTTCCCAAAATATTTATACAAAATTATAAATAAGTGATTCCTAAAATACACGACGCAGAAAATAGAAAAAAAGGATATGTCTTCTTTGATGAATGATATTTGTAATATCATTCACGAGAAATGACCCTCAAATAAAGTATATGAAATATGAGTTCATCCTTCTTTTACACTATATAATTTTCATATAATATTATTATCTCTTTCATATTCTATTTATTTATTTTTTTTATCACTATATATGTATATATTCAGTGAATAGTATAAATTATACTATTATAAAAACATATTACATAATAATATATTATATATTATATATATAAGTATTATATATATATATATAATATATTATATAAGAGGATATTACTTAGTTAATACAATTAATGTTTCTATTTATATATATACTAATATATATATATAATAAGTTAAAGAAATAGTGCCGAAAAAAATGCTGCTCTGAAGGAAGGCTTGCTTTATATCAGCAAGAATAACAAATTTATTACATCTAAATTTAAAATCTAAATTTAATCTAAATTAATCATTTTTTTTGTTATGATGGAGAAGCCTCTTTTATGTTCGTTATCCGGGATTTTTTTATTGTGGGCTGTATATCTTTCTTTAAAATGTTTGAAAATATTTTGAGTTATTTTTATACTTGTTGTTGTTGTCGGACATTTTCTACATGTTGAGTGGTATTCGTTGTGTTAGAATTCTCTCAGATATAAGAATATATTACAAAGCTGATTCAACTACTCTAAGTCATGAGATGGTCGGCAACATAAGTATTTTTATATTGTAGTTACTTCACAGATGCATAATTAGTTTCGAATGATCATTTAAAGAAGAACAAACCACAAAAATACCCTCGAATAAACAAGCATATAAGATGGTATGTAGCTTCTCCATCATACAAAAAAAAATGAATTTTATGAATTGGCGCTAGGGGAAATCGTTGGGCTTGCTTAAGGAAACATCAATGATAAACATAAAATATTACCACGCAAATGTTCCAATTTTTTTAATTTATTTTTAGTTTTATATTTGTTATTAGTTTACACGACATTTATTTTATAATCAAGATATTGTCTATTATAGAAATTTGATATATATGATGATCGCGTAAGTGTGGAATTTATGAGACGAAGGACTTTGGTACTTATATCTTAAAATTGAGTCAATGATGTATATTGTTTATTCTATAGTGATAATTTTTATATGACCAAGTTTTCTTCTTGTTGTGATATTTAAATACTGTACAGGAAGGTTCATATGATTAAAGCACTCAAAATAATACATAAAAATATTTAATGTCCTGCTTTATTCTCCCCTCTTTTCTATTTATTATATTAAAGTGATATTTAATAACATATTAAAATCTTAGCGATGACTTTCATTTTTATAGCTTTTACAACTATAATGTGATTCAAATATATATTTAATAACTAATAATTAATTAATTTGATTAATTAAAATTGCTTAATAATTTATATTATTACTTATATAAAAATTGAATCACAATAAACTATACATATGGTTAATTTAAGATTATAAATAAAAAATAATTGCAAATATTTATAGATTAAACACAAAGAAACAATGGTCTATTAACGTTTGTGTAATCTTTCAGCTTATTATATGCTTTGTTAAAAGATTTCTAGTGTCGATATATATATATATTATATTATAGCTCATAATTTAATATATAAATTACGTATTATATATAACTTATATATATATATATATTTATATTGTTTGCAGTAAATTTCATATAGATATTTATATAATATATAATATATATATATATATATATTATAAATTTATATTACGTAGGGGTATGATCTATTAATAAAATAAATTAACGATAATATTTTTTCATATATTATAATAATTTTTATTATATAACATATTAATATAGTATATTTATATATATGGTATAATTATTTCAGTGCTGACCTCTAATGTAAAGAACTAATATATTCAATATGAAATATATTTCATATATAAATAGTAATATTTAATTAAAAAAAATCTATATTCTATAGTATTTATTGGTTTAATAACTTTGTATATTCTTGCTGTTATATCAAAAGTATTGCTCTAGTTTTAAAATAGGACCATTCATTCTTGTTAATACACGTTCATTATGCGTGACAAAAAGAACGTGATTGAGGTAAGGATACCAATGATCATATTTATACATAAAAATACGATTTTTACAATTGAAATAAATAAGGTCAGCTTCGAATGGTGTCTATATTTCCCGAAAAAAAATGTATAGTAAATTGATGGTTATGAAGATTAACATTTCAACTAATTATTAATAACTATTATTTATATAATATTGTATTGATAAAAATATTTTATATTAAAACAATTAGATTTACAGAACTAATATACCATGCCTTGCGATAGAACAGTTTTTTTTATAGAACGCGAAATACGGAACTAACTCCAAACAGCTTGAGTTGATAGCCTATCAATAAGTTGGCTTTGACATAATAATATTAATAAGAATTTTCTCTATAATAATAATTTCTTAATAATAAGCTAATTTAAATTTATAAATATTAAGAATCGAATATTTAACTCCCAATCGTAAATTATCATTATTACCAAAATATTTTTTTTTTTAAAAAAATTACGATAAAATTCTTGATTTTTACTTACTCCACCGATGGATTTATTACTATTTTGCGAGAGTAGTTTTACTTGCATCTCCGATTAGGATAGATCGATATATATAATATCGGTTTGGACGATAATTTTCAATAATATAAATGCAACGCCACTATTAAATTGATATTTTTATCTGATATATATCCCGTAGCTTCAAATTTTCTTCATTTTACAGTGTAAATTTCAATGGAGGGAGAATTATAGTATTTTGTTGAAAAAAAAGTATGTAAAAAAATATGTTGTCTGTTAAGCAAAGTTAATAAGTGTTAAACGCGTTTGTAACATTTCATTTTCATAGTTAATTAGGGAGAGAGGAGAGTAAGAGAGTTATTAAAAGGGAATCTAAAAAAACTAAGTCGTAAACTGCTTCCACGACTTCTATCGGTGTTCCTAATGGGTCGTTTACAAGAAAGCTCAATTTTCCAATCTCGTTGAAAGTTATCTCATGTTTCTCAAAATTGAAAGTTTTCAGAACAGAACCGAAGCTTCCAATTTCGTGAGAACAGATAGGAGATAACTTATGAAACCTAAACAAAGAACGTACATTCTCACAGTTATCTCATATTCCACACTCATTAGCGCATTGTATGAATCCCAACGAATCCATACAAAACGCAGAGCTTTCTAAAGCCAGACTGAGAGGAAACCCTAATTCATACGATGCAAGAAAATTTAGTCTTAATGTTTCGGACAAAGGAGAGACAATCCCCTAAGCTAAGCTGAAAAGAGAAGCTAGAAAAAATGTGAAGAAACTGACGCTGGAATAAAATGGTGGACAAACAAAAATTATTCTAGCTAAGCCCACGGTCTCAGAATTATAATACCACTTTTATCAGAAAAAAATATAACCATCAAAGAAAAAAAGATATACACTTTACCGTCTTTTCCAAAATAAAATGGAGAAAAGATTGGAAAATGATCACTACTTGGGATCAGAGCTATTCTTCAAATGAGAGTCAAGCTAAGTCCTAAAAACGGATGTGTAGTGCTTTGGTTAGCTAGAACAGAGAAGCGATTATAAATATTTTCTAAGTTAAATTGCCTTCTGGAAGGTCTGCGTCGAACGAGTAAGTTGAGATACAAGCAAATGGGAAAACTAACAAAAACATAGTTCATAGGCAACATCTATGACAAGGAATGAAGATCATCAGCCGGACGCAAGCTTTTATAGCCTTGATGACTTACGCAGAAAGCTGTTGCCAACAAGTATAAAGCGTTATTTACAATTTATTTATTAAACTATGAATAAATTGTCAGGAATGACTTTAAAAGTTGTGTAATATAATGGTTAATTATTAGCGAAAAATAAAATATTAAACAAAAAAGTCGCGACTATCAAATAAATTGACATACCAATTTCAGAGGTGAACTAAGAAAACTTTTCACAAGTTACAAACGGGATATTAATTTCCTCCATAGGGAAATAAATAAATAAATTTACTAGCAACTAATAACTAGTATGGTAATTAAATATACATCAGTAGAATCAGCACAAAATTCTGACCAAATGATGTTGAAGTTTGACTCTGAACTTCGGGAAGTATGCGTAAAAGGAAAATTGTTGGATCAGATTTTTCATCAAAAAGGTGAACTTTCGACCTCTTGCAATAGGTCAAGGTGGTCGATTTAAACTATGAAACCAATATAAAAGGAAAGAATTGAGTTATGTGTTTCTGTGTATATATAATCATATATATATATATTTCTTAGTTGTTGTGTTGAATGTGCAAACCGTCCCCCTGTTGTTATCAAAAATTTTTAACAATTCTAAGAGATTTTAACTCTTTACCAAGCCCAAAGAAAAACTTTTTTTTCTCCCCCCCCCCGGAATTTCCCCAACAGATTACAAAAAGAATAAAGACAAAGTATTAAGTTAATACCACACATTAAGGAAACATTTCCTCATATTAGAAAAATTCATTATTTTACTAAATTTAATCCACAAACAAACAAGAAATAAAGAGATTTATGTATATATGGAAGAGTTTGAATAAAATTAATATTTTATTGGAGTATTAAGAAAAAGCGTAATTTTTAGAAGTTAAATTTTTTATTATCATTACAGAAAACGGATTTTATCACATAGCTAATTGTATTGTGAATAAATAAAAATGCGGAGAGGACATATTGAAATTGTTTCAATTTTTATATAACGAAAAACATCAAACTTTTAAGGGCATATTTTTTTTCACCAAGTCTATAATACTAATTACTATTAATTTGTCATTGTGAACTTTTCTGCATAATTTTGTTTGAAATTGCAATTTCAATGAAACAAAAACGTAATTTAAAAAAAAAAAAATAAAAAATCAATCACGTAATCTGTGGTTTTTTTTCATCAATGGCTAATAAAAACTCGGAGCGTTAAAAAACTGGAACAAATGTTTTTAGACATCATACGAAACTACAAATTTCCAAAATTTGGAAAGATTTAGATGAAAATTAAATCGTACAAAACAAAAAAAAAGCAGAACTTTTCCTATATTTTTCACATGTTAAGGATATTTTGAAAAGCAAGATCGAAGAATTGATATATTAAAAATATTTAAAAGGCGAAAAAAGTCGTATTTTAAGAAGGTTAAAATGTTTTTAATTTTTTAATATTTTTTTATGTGGTTGTAATTAATAAATTACGAAA
>JABUQX010062410.1:25000-27500 GCA_015478945.1 Trachelipus rathkii | reverse complement strand
TAATATATAGTAATATATATTATATATATATATATATATATATATAAGTATATAATATATATATATATATATATATAATATTATATATATATATATTATATTATTTATATATATATATATATTATATATAATTATAATTATATAGTATATATATATTCCCAAATTTTGCTAAATCAACTAATTTAATATTTAAAACCTTATAAATTAATGTTTTAGAATTCTCTTATATTTTATCTTTGATAAAGAAATAATTAGTTAATTGCCTTTTATTTATTTAACCACTGAAAATAATAGCAATATTTTTAAAAATCTTACAATAAATTAACAATTTTGTCATTTTTTTTTAAAAAACAAAATCCTTCTTTAATTTCTAAAGTAAGATCTTGAGCAAAATTATCATTTATATTATTTTTGTAGTCAAGCAAATGACTCATAAAATTGTAAGTGCAAAAACATTAAATTTTCTTCCCCCGTTTCCTGATGCATTGCCGATTCTTTAGGCAGATTAAAATTGATCTTCCAATTCTGAAGAGTCTTTCACTTCCACGGAAAAGGGGGCCGAGCTTAAAATATTTTCTAGCAGGACAACCAAATGCTGAAATGTAGCCTTTATTGCGATGAACCACCATTGTTAAAGGACTTTCTGATAATTTTTAAATGTTTCATATTTTTATATTGGCGGATTTCTAACTTTTATACAATCTTCAATTTTTTTTTCAATTATATGTGTTTTCTCCTTAGGAATGAGTTCTTTGCTGTTTTTAAAAGTCTTTTTCTCTTTAAATTCCCGAAAAACAACTTTCAAACCTGAAGTTAAAACTATTATCTTCAGTAACATCTTTTTCGCACTATTCTGTTGGTAAATGAGAAGAATCTGAAGATTGGTTTAAAGTAGTGGAAACGGTTTTCCTATCCATTATACAACATATATCTTCGCACATCTAATACGTATAGATTTTCCACTTTTTATTGTTAATATCATTCTAAGGATGTAGTTTTTAAAGTCGTGGATCAAGATAGGTAGCAACACAAGATTCTTATCAGTAAAATAAATGCTGAATCTATTTTTTTACTGAATTTTTCCATGCTGAAACTGTAGACCCCAAGTCCCTCGGATAGTCCTTTTTTCTGACTCCTTTTCAAAAAACTGCAAATCATTTCCATATTTGGGATTATTGCCGATGCCATTTATTCCTGGTGGCTCAATAAATTTGTACACTCAATTAAAATTTTTAAAAGTATTTTAGTACCAATTTTTCAAGAACTTTCCGTTGTTTCTAAGCATTGTAGGGTTGAATGATCACTAAGTATGAATGAGGCCGTCTTTTGTTTCAAAAAATTTTGAAAGGCATATGATTAGCTGGGGTATTTACAACCTGTTTGTAACATCCTGAATAAATCTGTGGGCTGTGGTAAATTAAATCTAGTTTGATATTCTTCATACTTTGCAAAAGCTTGAGGCGAGTGATTAAAAATGACCTGCGATTTGTTTGCATATGGATAATTTTTTTGTTCAACGGTTCTCTTTGTTCAAATATGGCATCATTTAGAACTAGTTGTCAAAGAGTGTAAAAAGCCAAGGTAATTCCTGGAATGCCTACTTGTGTAACTCCTGCCAGCCATATTAGGTGGCGTTATTCCTTACTTACATGATTTTAATTAGCCGAATATTGAATTTTTTCCATAACATTTTGAAGACAATCACTTATAATTAGATGTTGTGTGGAATACCGTGAAAAGGTTGGAAACTCGAAGAATACATTATATTCAAATACTCCAATATGGACAAGCCTACAAGGCAAATATTTCACTGCTCACTTAGGAGTTCACGGGTATATAATTATCAAAACATATTGCATAACATGACAAAACGAAACATTGCCAAATGTCTGCCTGTCTTAAAATCCTAACATGATATCTTAGGCTCCACGTAAAGATGCCCCGCTCAATCCAGTTTTCTTTAATTTTAAAATAGAATTAAGGAAGAACTGAAATTAAAAATCAATACGGCAGACTTCGAAAAATTGTCTTTGAAATATCATAAAGATCGAATAAAATTATTTTCAGATTGTATATATATCAAAGAATCGGTCAAAGAAATCGGCACAATTTTGCCGATTCCGATTCCGATTCCTGAAAAACAGCCGATTCTTTCGATTCCGATGCCGATTTCGATTAATCGTCCCATCAGCTAATAAATATATATATATATAATGTATATATAAATATATAATATATATATATATATATATATATATATATATATATATATATTAATGTATATAATATATATATATATATATATAATATATATATTATAATATATATATATATATATATAAATATAATATACTCACACAGAAAATATATTAAATTTACAATATACAATACCAATATTGGCATTATTAATTAATATTTACAAATGTAACGTGATAAATTAAAATTAAACCACTTCAGTTCCTTCTAACACTAGATTTAACTGTGTATCAGTAACATATTA
>JABUQX010062410.1:0-20000 GCA_015478945.1 Trachelipus rathkii | reverse complement strand
CTAGTGGATGATACAAATGCTTGATTTTCTTCTTCGTTGGTTTGAGCTGTAATTTCACCTTTCAAAGTTCGGCACAAGTCAGAAGAGATAAATACAAATGCTATCCCATGTAGATTAAAATATTTTATATCAAAATGTAGAAAATCGGTTATGTAAAATTACTTAAAAGATTTTAAGAAATTTAAAATATTTTTTAAATATTTAACATTGTAAATAATATTTTTAGGATTTTATATATTTAAAAATTTTATCCATTATAGAGTTGTGAAAAACTTTCCAAGGTTTGGTAAATATTTAATACTTTCTTAATAAAAATATCATCCACAAGTGTAATAGAGGTTTATGGATGCTAATGCTCAGTGCTCCTAAGTTAATGAATTTTTTCATAGTATGAGGAAGATCGGAATACTTATACCTATTTATTTATGTGGATCTTTAAAGTTATAATCACAATTTAGAGTTGAGAGAGAGAGAGTTTAGACTGCTACACAAATAAATTTACTCTCAAAAAAATTAATTTTTACGTATGTATTAAGTAAATAAACTTTCTGCACTCGTCCAAATCGGGGAAGAAATATATATATATATATAATATATATAAACTTTCGGTACTCGTCTATATATATATAGAAATATATATATATATATATATATATATATATATATATATATATATATATATATATATATATATATAATATATATATATATAATAGGATATATATATATATATATATATATATATATATATATATATTAGAGATATTCCGGAATACCGGGCTGATTTTCATATTTTATTCCTGTTCCGGTAGAAATTTGTCAAAATTCAGACCGGACGGGATTTTTTATATCCTAAAAAGTATGTCTTAAAATACAGAGTTTATTACAACAATTAATCGTTCCTTGTAACAATATTAGTAAAAATGTTAATTATTTTAGAAATAATTGGATTGTTGACTTGTTAAATAAAATACTTGCAAACATTTTCATTTTTAAAGATTTTTGTTTTGCAAATATACTAACCAATATCCCAGTCCTTAGTACATAAAACAATAATAATAATAATAAAATAATAATAATAATAAAAATAAAATAATAATAATAATAATAATAATAATAATAATAATAATAATAATAATAATAATAATAATAATAATAATAATAATAATAATAATAATAATAATAATAATAATGAATAATAATATAATAATAATAATAATAATATAAGAATAATAATAATAAATGGAATTAATAATAATAATAAATAATAATTAATAAAATATAATAATAAATAATAATAATAATAATAATAATAATAATAATAAAATAATTATAATTAATAATAATTAATAATAATAAATGAAATAATGAATAATAATAATAATAATATAATAATAATAATAATTAAATAATAATAATAAAATTAATAATAATAATAATAAATTGAAGTTCTGCATAATAATTACTAATAAATATTCCAGTCCATAGTACATTAAAAAATAATAATAATAATAATAATAATAATAATAATAATAATAATAATAATAATAATAATAATAATAATAATAATAATAATAATAATAATAATAATAATAATAATAATAATAATAATAATAATAATAAATAATAATAATAATAATAATAATAATAATAATAATAATAATAATAATAATAATAATAAGGGCTACTACAGAAATAACGTTTACAGTACACAAACAGCCTTCAATTCCCAATAAACTTGAGATTGAAATTTTTAATTTTTTCTTTATTTTGAGCTATTTATTTATTTGAAACTATTAAAAAATAAAACAAAAATTGATGAGATACAAATTGCCTAAATTATTGACATAATAGTTCAATCTAGATAGCTAATTGTTATAACATCGTAATCAAAACAATCCACATTTTAACTCGTCACGCAAATTTTCATAAAACATATAACGTGTTGTTTTTATACTGTACAATAAAATTTTTGTAATTTTAACTTTATTAATTATAAAAAATTAAATATTTTTAAAAGTATTGTTATATAGTTAGCTTCAAAGCAATATTATATTATAAATATAAAATTATTTTTCAAATTTATGGGTAGCTATTTTTTCGAAAATAAATTTGAAACTTATTATATAAAATATTCTTTTTAGTCTTATTTTAAATTTTATTTCATATTTTTTTTTTAAAAAGTTATTATATTAAAAATTAAATAAAAGAATTAATATTTTGTAATAACAGCAAAACTATTTTAAAATAATAATAATAATAATAATAATAATAATAATAATAATAATAATAATAATAATAATAATAATAATAATAATAATAATAATAATAATAATAATAATAATAATAATAAATATAATAATAATATTATAATATTATTATTTTTATTAATAATAATAATAATAATAATAATAACAGTAATAATAATAAATAATAATAATAATAATAATAATAATAATTTTAATAATTAAAGAATAATAAAATAAGAATTATTATTTTCTTGAGAATTACAATAATTCACAGTAATTATTAATAAAATAATAAGTAATAAATAATATAATAATAATAATAATAATAATAATAATAATAATAATAATGAATAAGATAATAATAATAATAATAATAATAATAATAATAATATAATATAATAATAATAATAATAATAATAATAATTAATAATAATAATATTAATAATACATAATAATAATGAACAAGCACAAAAAGAAAAATAATAAATAAAGCAAACAATTAATAATTATCATTCTTAATTTATAATTAAAGAATAATAAACACAATGATAAATACTGTATTTTAAGAGTAAATTTGTATAATATATCTATATATATATATATCACATTATTATATATCTTTATATTATATATATATATATATATAGTAGTAATATATATTTATATATATTAATATAATGTTAATAATATTTTTATTTAATAGAATATAATATATATATATATATATATAAATCATAGAAGTATTCGCAATTGATAACTGTGTCTTACTGGGAGTGTATTAGATTAGTGTTTCTGAACCTCCAGGTCAAAAACCAGCATCTTTTCACGAAGAAATTTGTTCGGTAAACAAAAATTTGCCTTTGCATTCCAGAGATATTTCCCAGAACTAGAAAGAACAAAAAATAGCGTATTCATTGCAGAAATATTTCCCAGAACCAGAAAGAGAGGTATTCAAGAAATAAATTTATAATTTAAATTTCTTTAATAGAAAACTATTAAAATACTTTAAAGAAGAAAGAACAAAATGTCCTTTGGAATTTAATTCGGATTTATCATTATTACGAACAAATTTTTGGAACTATCAACTTAACTTATTTTACACCAAAATTTTGGACGAATATCAAAGCATTTATAAAGAAACAGTGAAGGTGTTACTGCCATTAGCAACAACTTGCTTGTGCTTATCCGAATTCTCGTCAATTTCAATTATGAAAAAGAAAATATGAAGTTGTTTACCCAAAAAAAGTTCAGCTCAAGTTTGTAACCAAGCATTGATGTAGACGCTTAGCGGGGAAAAAGAAGAATGATTTTTAAAATATTTTATTTTCTAAAAGATTTGTCCCTGTAATGTAGTAGACTTTGTACATATAATGAGCGTTGTCAATTCGAAGCCATTAGGTTATAGAGAAGCAGCCGAACGTTTTTTCTACGTAATTTTAAACGTTTCAAAATACTATTCATAATAACAAAATATTAATTTATTTATTGTAATATATAAAGCAAATATCAAAATTTATCAATTATATCCCAAATAAAAATAATTTTAAAAAAAAGAAAATGAATGTAATTAAAAATAATTTTAAAAGAATATAGGAAATTATTTTGAAATGTTATTAATAACTGCGAATTGAATTGACCTAAAATTCCTGTTATTATTTTTTCCTCAAAGGGAAATTAATGTTAATTAAAAACTATATTAATTAATAAGAGTAATATAAAATAAGAAAGAGTAAAACAAGATTCAAATTTTATCTAGGCCGAAATCACGGGTACAATCATTAGTACATGATGGTCATGTTTCAATTTCGATCTCACTAAATAATTAGAAATTTCAACATTCACTCTTAAGTACAACTACTACTACTAATACTACTACTACTACTACTACACTACTACTACTATACACAATATATATAATAATAATAATAATCTAATAATATCTGATAAAAATGATAATAAAAATAATAAATTATGTTAAAAATAATAGCAAGGACATTGTAAACAAGTAAATACTGATAATAATTAATAATGATAATAATAATAATAATAATAAAAATTAATAATAATAAATAATAATAATAATAATAATAATGCAATAATAAAAATAATAATAACAAAATAAAAAATACTAATAATAAATAATAAAAGTGATAATAGCAATAAAACAATAATAAAATGCTAAACCTCAGGGCCATTGAAAACAAATATAATTAAAATAATAATAATAATAAATATAATAAAATATATAATAATAATAATAATAATATAATAATAAAATCAAATAAAATAATAATAAAAAATAATTAATACATAAAATAAGAACAATAATAATAATAATTAATAATAATAATAATAATAATATAATAATAATAATTTATATAATATATATATATATACAATAATATATATAATATAATATATAATAATATATATATATTATATATATATTATATATAATATATATATTATATATATATATAATATATAAAATAGTATATATATATATATATAATATTATAAACAAATAATATATATTATATATATATATATTATATATATATTATATATATTATATATTATATATATATAATATATATATACTATATATATATAATTAATATAACTATATATATATATTGCTCATGAATCGACACTGTATCGTGAAATTAAATAAACCTCCTAATTTTGGGAAGCAGACAAACTGTTCCGAGCAAAATAAATTCATTGATTCTTTGAAACTCAGGCCGAACAGTGTGTTGAATAAGGTAAAAAAGGTTAAACTCCAAGATTTCCACAATAATTGTGACTGTACAGCTTGGAAAACAAGGAAGCAAATTTTCCCCCAAAAATTTTGGGCACTGGATGGAACGAATCGAGGCTGGAGACTGAGATTGAGTCTGGAGACGAGACCGATTCTGGAGACGAGATGTAAGTTTGAATGAAACAACTTAATTTGAGCCAAGGCATACAACCATATTTTGCAGGGCCAAAATTAAAGACCAAGTTAAAGCTAAATGAACTAAAACTTGGATACTAAAGTCAATCGAATTGCGGACTAACACCAAACCAGAGAGTATACACACGTCGCGAGTCATTTTTGGAAATCATTCCATTGCACCGCACAAAGGTTAAGCTCTAGAATTTCTGATACTGTTCAGGTTTGACTCGATACTTAGACTTTCCATAGAGAATAACGCTATCGACTGCGTATAGTGTAAAGTCAAGGTGGACTATAAACCCACGTTAGGTCATCAAAAAAGAGTAAAGGACGTCTTCCGGGCGAATAACGTCAGAGTATGAACGACGGCATTTCAAGAAGTATTAATTAGTTCCAGGATAAATTTAAAAACAAATAAATTTATAAATAATTAAAGGAATATTGACTTATATTGTTCATTACATATTTTCTTGATATATGATATAATATTTAAGAATAGTTGTAATAGCGGTGAATTATAGGATTTGATATTTCTAGTTATAGTAGTAGTGTGAATAAAAAGAAACTTATTATTCATGTTTATTTATATAAAAAAGAAAAACCACAATATTTGTGTCTCTAAACCCTTTTGTCTTGTCTGTCACCATTCTAGAAAGAACGAAAACCTTGCCTCCCGCAAAGTCTTATCTAAGAAGAGCATTTTCAAAGTTTGGAACAGACAACGTTTTCATTCGAAATATCTATATAGTATAGTAATATATATGTTAGCATAAGATAGTATATATTTATACAATTATTATAATATATAATATATATTTATATATATATTATATATTATATTATATACATAGTATATATATATAATTATATAATATATCTATATATATATATATATATATATATTATTATATACTTATATTATATTATTAATAATATATAATGATATATATATATATATAATATATTATATTTATATATATACTATTATATATATATATATATATATGACTTATATATTAGTTATCACGTTCTGGCTCAGTGGGTTAAGCACGTGTTGGCTCACTCTTCAGAACAAGGATTTTCCTCTCCAGGTAGGTTCGATCTCTCGTTCTGCCACATGAACGACACAAAAAATTGTCGTTATTAGGAATTTTCTGCATATATTTACGTATTGCTGTTTACGGATAGTGTATTACACTACATCTCAATAACATCACACTTTCACTACAACGCATAGTCCAACACATACAAACAAACAGGTCTATCACAAAACAAAATCACTCTCTCAAGCTTCTCGCATTGGAAAAGCCGCTACTAGGATGCGAACCCATGCCTTACAGTGGTGGCAAGCATTCCGACTACGTCGCGCTAAGCAGGCCTGCTATCGTCCTAATATTCCGCACTTCCACTGGTCCAGAAATCATACAAATACTTCCCTGACCAATTTCCGATTAAAGATGCTTATGTATAATAATAAATAATATATATTTATATATATAATACACGTATATATATATACTATATATAATAATATATATAATATATATATATATATATGATAATATATAATTATATTATATAAATATAATATATATATATAATAAATAATAATAATAATAATAAAATAAAATAATAATCATAATAAAATAATAATAATAATAATAATAATAAATATTAGCTGACAGGATGGTCCAAAAAATTCATATATCGAAAATCGATAGTCTGCTCTGGCATAATATCATATTTTGGGTGCGATAGTTTCTTACTAAATCGATATTTCGATTATTTTTATTAATATCGAAAAACCGATATCTTCAAAAAAAGATATATATTTGTTCTCGTCGTCCATATCAATGTCGTTTCTCGGGTTGGCGGAAAAAATGGCATTAGGTTTCCACCTTTTCGGGAACCATACCACATAGTCAAAATGTCTTCTGAGTATTCACTAATCACTATTAAGTTATTCAGTGATCAAGTGGATATTGCGACCACAATAAAATTTTGGAATGATAGAAAAAATGCTTTCCCTGCTATATTTATGTTTATGTTAGCAAGGAAATATCTTACTGTAAATACGACGTCAGTCTCGTCAGAACGGAACAGTCAGTAAAATTATTAAACAATGTTTGCTCAAATGAAAGAAATAGATTGACTCCGAGCATTTCAATCAGTTAGTCTTTTTAGGTGCATTAGATGATAATTATTGGGCTTTGTTAGATAAATAGTAAATATATATAATATATATATATATATAATATATTATAATATATATTATATGTTATATATATATATATAATATATATTATATTATATATAGATCTATGAGTGTCAGGAAGGTAGTGCCCGGATGGCATTCCTCCGTGTTTAAGGAATGTGCTTCCGAGCTGGCCCCTGTCCTCGATTCAACTTGACTCTCATGGCCTTAATACCGTGTACATTCCCAGTGCTGAAGCGCGATTATGTCCAACCAATCCGCAAAAAGGCACCACTCTGATTCCTCGTAACTATCGTCTATAACTCTCACTTGTATCTATCTAATCTTTGAAACTCTTCTTAACTTCCATTTCCTGATCATCTGTGAGTCTCATTCCCTTCTTCAGATCATCCAGTTATGGCTTTCACGACTCGAGGTCAACTGTACATTACTATCCTATCTAAACTTGATTATGGTCTTCTGCCCTAGGACTATGGAGTCTTGGTGTGGCACTCCGATATTCAAAGCTTTGATCGATATGGCATGCGTCCTACTCTCTTAAGCTCCCTTCCTTTGGGTTTCCTCCTTCTCTTTGCTTACTCTTGTCCAGTTTCTCTCTGGTCACTCCATATCAGCACTCGTTGATGGAGCATTCTTCCTCCTTTCCTGTTATTTGTGGTTTCCTCCAGGTTCTTTTATCTCCAACTTTATTCTGACTTTTTCAAGGATCTCCTCAGCTGTACTTCTAACTCGGTTCACTCTTACGATGACCTCAACTCTCCATCTTTCCACTCATTTCAAATCTGCTTCCCTCTTTTCTATCTAGAAGTTGCCTCCGTCTTCAGCTTGTAACTGAATTCTATCTGCCACTGATGGGATCCCGGTGGGCCCCACAACCTGTTGAAATTCAACGCTTTGAAATATTCAACTACTTACATCTCCCTTCTCAAAAAACACCTCCTAAACTTCCTATCTTCGCTTCTATATCTACCTGTTGAAACATAACATCCTTGCCTGAACATAAACAAAAAAAAGTATCTTGGAAACCTATATCACAACGTTTGCTAAGGTGGCCTCAAAAGAAACTGGGAGTTCTTTCAGGTTTGCGGGAAGTTTTTTCTTCTGCACAGCTGCTCCATTATATAAGGCCTTTATTCGCCACTGTTTGGAAGTACTGTTCTTCACATCTGGGGGGCTCCTGGCTCCACCCTTCATTGGACCAGATGTGTGAGTCTAAAGCTAAGAGACTAATTAACTGTCCCCTACTTCTAACTCTCTTACCTCTATCTCTGCGGAGTCTGACGTTGGCCACTATACTCATTTTCATAGTACTACAACGGTAATGCTCAGAGGAGTTGGCCACTCGAATTCCCACCCCATGACTCGTCCCTCGCAATACAAGGGGATGCCGATGTCTCGCATTCATTTTGCCGTAGAGCATTGAAAAATCCCCACCAGACTCGTTCGTTGTTGTGCCTCCTTCTTTTCCAGCCACTTCTTTCTGTGGAACTCCTGCCATCTATCTGTTTTTCCTACTGTATTTTAATCTTCCTCTCTTTAAAAACCACGTCTGCGCTCACCTAAGAGATTTGCGTTTAGGTCTGCTTGGTGGCTTTCGGTATTTATTGTCCTGCCCCCTCCTTGAAAAGCCCAGCCCATTTGATTGTATAATATAAAACTATATTATATATATTATATATATATATATATCTATATTAATAAAAAATAATTTATATAAATATTATATAAATATAAACTATATATATATATATATCATATTATAAATAACAATAATATATAATAATAATGATAATTTTGTTCTCAAATCTACTTTTTAGTAAAATTAAAAGAAGCGAATTTTCTCAAACAAAAACCTGACAAAATTCTTCATTATTGTAGATTTTAACAATTGCATATTTATTTTCAGCGTTAAATCAAATAAAAGAATTAATAATAATAATTTGGAAAAAGAAAAACAAGAAATTCTATACATTATTTATAAGGTTTAAAATATCTAAAATTAGTTGATTAGCAGAAAATATAATCATATACTATGATATATGATCTTCTACTTATCTATTGATCACTCATCTTACTTTTTATTATTTTCTTATATTATTTATATTATTTTATATATTTATAATATAATATATTATAGTTTATATATATTATATAAATATATGCGTTATATTATGTTATATTATATTTATATATATATTAATAATATTAAAAATTTATTTATTTTTGATTATATCCTTTTTATATAAAATATATATATATTTATATATATGATATATATTATTATATATATATATAGACGCACACAGTATTTGATTTAGGTTTTTATATTAATAAATATATTATATTTATATATTTACTTTTATTATAATAATTATTATTATAATAATATATTTATATATATAAGATTCTGAATTTCGCACTTTATTTTTTGGGTTATCTTGGTGGTGTTATCGGTTTACGGAAGTACTGTTGTACGCCATCGGGCCTAGATTATTGAGAATCCGTTCTATCCATTAACTATATTATTATTTTCTAATTTTTATATATATATATTATTATTATTTTATATTTATTATTTTATTAATATAAATAAACATTTTTTTTTTTAATATTTATTTATAATATATTTATTATTATTATATATGATTATGATTTAGATTATTTATATCTGAGGAAGAGTGATATTGATTTTTTTTTGTTATTTTATTTGTATTTGATAGAGAGTTTGTTGTGATTGAGAGGGAAGATTGATTGTTGGTTGTTTTTTTGTTATTTTTTATGAGATAGAGTATGTATGATTTGATTTTTTGTGTATTGTGATTTGAGATGTCGATGTACTTTTTTTCCTTATCAAAAGAGAGTTGAAGATTGATGAATGCTTATCGACCCAGATAGTTATGTGGGTTTTTTTTGGTTAGATTTTTATTGTTTATTATGATTGTGTATGTATTTGAAGACAGTAGTTTGCAATGACTAATATAACGATGTTCATATGTATGTTTTTAATTTTGATTTTTTTTGTTGGAGAGAGATATATAGTTCTGATTGTAATGATGATGATTATATTGTTATATTGATATTTCTGAGATTTATGATGATTTTTTTAGCTTGAGGGTATTTTATATGATATGCTTACTTAGTACAGTAAAATAATACTGATGTTCTGCCACTGATATATATATTATATATATATATGATATAATATAATATTATATATTGTCTAAATATTGTTTGTATCTATTGTTTTGTGTCTTTTTTTAATATTCTAATGAGTCTATTATAATATAAATATATAAATATAATATATATATATAATATATTAAATATAGTAAATATATATATATATCAATATATATATATTTATAATATATATATATAGGATTTATATTAATATATATTGTTATAGTGGTGAGTGGAAATATAGCAGTATGGATTATAGTATTATAGATATTATAATATATTATATATATAATATGATAAGTTAATATTATATTAGTAGTAATTACCAGAGTTACTGTGACCTACTATGACTATTTAGATAAAAAGTATTCATTATAACTTTAGAGAGCTTAACTAGAAGCATAGAGGTTGTAGCCTAAGTCGAGTGAGTAGAGTAAGCGGTTCTATAAATAACAGAAGATGTGGATTAGTGAGTATGAGTGTAAATGGAACAGATAGATTATTATAAAATAATATTTTATATCCAAGTAAACACCTGGAATAGATTTTTCGGACTAGACTCATATAATGGATAGATTAAATTTTTATAATATTAATAATATGATTCCTAAAAAATATTTACAATTTATTTAATATTTAAAGAAAATAGTATTTAATATTATACTTAAAATAAATCTTTGATAGTAATTTTATGACACATTATAACCTATTCTACTATATTTGATTATATTAAATAATTTATATATTACATTTTATTATCTTATATATATTATCTCTATTTCTGACTTTAGTATAATATATGTAGTATATATATATATATATTATATATATATATTATATATATATATATATATATATATATATAATATTATATTATAAATAAATAATATATATGTGAATACTATATGTAGATATATTTATAATATATATTATTGTTAATAGTATATATATATATATAGATATTATTATATATATTATTAGAATATTATATATAATATATATATATAATATGGTTAATATAATATCAACAACCTTCTCTCAATTTGCTTGATAGTGTATTTTTGCCCTTTGCCTCGCCACACCCCCGCAATCTGTTTCACCATATCTTCATTGATTTTCCCCAACTGAACCCTCTATTCGCCGCCATCATTTTCCTACTTTTTACGGTCCATAACCACACTCTGGAAGATTATTAACCAATTGGGGACATTTACATTGAATCCTCCCAAGTTTGGGCAGTATACTCTATTTTCTTTTATCTTCAAGAAGTTGAATATTTCTTTTATAACATTATTTTCCTTGTATTAATATTATGGACTATCGAATAATGCATAGAAAATTATTTAGTTCTATATTTATTTAGACTGACTGAATATTCATTTCACCCATTCAAATCTTTCTTGACATTTGAAAGTATATAATATATATATATATATATATATATATATATATATAATATATATATATATATATATAATACTATCATATATACTATATATATACTATATATAATTTAATATAATATATATAATATATATATAATATATATTATATAGATATATATATATATATATAGTATTTATATATATATATATATTATATATAATATAGATATATATATATATATATATATATATATCTATATATATAATATAATTATATGATATAATATAATATATATTATATATATTATTAGGTATATATATATATATATATATTATATTTATTATATAATATATATTAAATATATATATAATATATATAACAGACCCTCCCATGAGTGCTATTTTTTCCCCAGTATGGCACTTCTTGTAAGCCGTGGGTCCTTACACTGACTCAAAAGATAATATATATCATATATATATATATATATATATATATATATTATTTTATATAAATAATAGATATTATATATATAATTATATTAATATATAGTTATATTATATTATATATACATATATATAACTTGTTCCTATTACTCTATTATATGATATAAATAAATCGTGTTACTACTATTATCGTAAGAAGCGGATTGTACTTCTCATCGATGTACACAAGCCTCTCGAAAATATAAATTATCAATAAGTTTTCTTATGAATTATATTCTCTTTAATTTTTTTTAATTATAAAATAGAAATAATACTGGTCAAGTAATTTAAGAGTACATATAATCTATATTATATATATATCTTATATGGAAGATTCTTAGTCTGTGTAAGACAAAGGAGAAATTCTAACCGAAGACAATTCTTCGAAGTTGAAATAAATAGAGGACTTTTCTGATTGACAGACGAACGTGATGTGGGCAGCAAAAAGAAAATTTATATTTAAAATGTTCAAGCTGTGTCGAATAATTACAGCGCCTTGCATTGGGCAGTTATTTGACATCATATTTAGTAAAACATATAGAAACATATTAGACAATGGGGGAAAAACACTGACATATTAGTTTCCCAGACAAAAACTATTAAAAATATTAAGTGTTCTTATTTTTTATTTTTGTTTGTATTTAACCGTTATCTTGATTCGTATCATTTATTGAACAAAAGCAAAGAAAACCCTCTTTTAATTTAATTCTTAATGTATTAGGTTAATACTCACACTGTGAAAACAGGGCTTCAATTTCCACAAGAGACAGTACGCTCCCTTTCCATATTAATTTGTTGTCTATAGTATTTAATGCATTGGCTAGTCGATAGTATGTGAAACTCGTGTCTAGTTACTGTATTTCGAATGGATATTTCTTTCATTATGAATTAGTTGTAATGATCTTCAACCTTCGGCTTTATTCCAACCCCATAAAAAGATAAAAAAAAAAAAAAAAAAAAAAAAAAAAAAAAATAAAAAAAAAAAAAAAAAAAAATTCACTGTGATATATCTCTATATAAATGTCTAGTGGGTAATGAACTAAATGCTTGATTTCTCTTCGTTGTTGAGCTGTAATTTGCACGTCTATATATCTCTACAATCAGAAGAGATTAAATACAAATGCTATCTATAGATTAAAATATTTATATATCAAAATTCTATATTATATATATATATATATATTGTTTAATAAATTTAAGAAATTTAAAATATTTTTTTAAATTATTAACATGTAAAATAATTTATTATTATTTATTATATTTAAAATTTATCCAATAATTGTGAAAAACTTCCAAGTTGTAAAATTTAATACTTTCTTAATAAAAATATCATCCACAATGTAATAGAGGTATGGATGCGTAATGCTCAGTGCTTGCTGAACGTTAAGATATTTTTTTTCATAGTATGAGAAGAGTTATATATCCTAGTTATTATGTGTGATTCTTTAAAGTAGTATGCTACAATTTATATATATTGATTAAGAGAATGTATAGTACTGCTAACAAAAAATTTTACCTCGGTGCAGTAAAAAAAATAATTTTACGTATGATTAAGGTAAATAAACCTTTCTGCACCGTCCAAATCTCGGAAGAAAATATATTATAGAGTGTATGAGTAGTGAGGTGGTGAATAGGTGAGTGATGATGGAGTATATAATATTATATTATTATAATATAGTAATAGTATATTATTAATATATATATTAGTTATATAAGTATGTATATATTATATATATATATATATGTGTAGATATATATAATATATAAATATATATATACTTAATATATATATATATATAGATGTATGATTAGAACGATTATTCCGGAATACCGGGCTGATTTTATGAGTTTATTCCGTCCGCGTAGAAATTGTCAAAATTCAGACCGGACGGATTTTTAATCCTACAAATGTAGAATCTTAAATACAGAGTTTATTACAATCAATTAATCGTTCCTTAACAATATTAGTAAAAGGTTAACTTATTTAAAAATAATTAACTAGCCATTGTTAAATAAAATACTTGCAGACATTTTAATTTTTTAAAGATCTGTTTAAAATAATACAACAATATCCCATCATTAGTACATAAAACAATAATAATAAAGTAATAAAATTAATATATAATTAATTATAATAATAATAATAATAAGGAATAATTAAAATAATAATATATATAATAATTAATAAATAATAATGAATAATAAATATAATAAGGAAATAATAATTAATAATATATATATATATAAATAAAATAATAAATATTAAATAATAATAATAATAAAATATAATCAATAATAATAATAATAATAATAATAAATGGATAAATACATAATAATAATACTTATAATAATAATAATAATAATAATAATAATGAATAATATAATAATAATAATAATAATAAAATATATAATAATAAATAATGGATTAATCATAATAATTATAATAATGAATAATTAATAATAATAATAAATGAAATAATAATAATAATAATAATGAATAAGTAATTAATAAGAGATAAGTAGATAATGAATTAATGAGATAGTAGAATGAATAGTATAATAATAATAATAATAATAATAAATAATAATAATAATAATAATAATATAATAATAATAATAATAATAATAATAATAATAATAATGATAAAAATAAATTGAATGTAATGGTGTTGTTCAGAAAAATAATATGGAAATAATAATAAAAAAAAAAATAAAATAATAATAATAAATAATAATAATAATAAATATAATAATAATAGAATAATATAATATATAATAATAATAAAATAATAATAATTAATAATAAAATTAATAATAATTAATAATATAATAATAATAATGGCTACGTACAGAAATATACTGTTTACATACACATAACAGCCTCTGTAGCCAGTCCTATTCAGGATAATATTTTTTAATTTTTTTATTTTTATGCTATTTTGATGATTAAATTCTATAAATAAATGTATATGTCCTATTTTCTATATAATATACAAATGCCTAAATATATATATGTTTATATTTTATTCAGTCTAGATAGCTATATTTTATAACAATCGTAATCAAAAACAATCCACATTTAACTTCTTCCACGCTAATTTTCATAAAAAATATTATCATCCTGGCAGATTTTACTCTACAATAAATATTTTTTTTAATAACTTGTGATTTAATTATAAAAAATTAAATGTGGTGATTTATATAGATGATTTATTATATTAGCTTCAAAGCAATATTATATATATAATAAAATATTCACACAATTACTGTGTAGTCTAATTTGTTTTCTATATTTAATAATTTGAAAGTCTTATGTAATATAAATATTCATTTCTTAGTCTATTTTAAGATTTTATTTCATAGAAAATTCCAAAATCATCTTATTAAAAATTTAAAAATAAAGAATTTTTTTTTTTATTTTTTATAAACTATTTTAAAAAATAATATAAATAATAATAATAATATCAATAATAATAATAATAAATAATAATAATCAAATAATAATAGATAATAATAATAATAAATAATAATAATAATAACATAATAATAATAATAATACATATATATAATAATTAAGTTAATAAATAATAATAATAATGAATAAAATAATAATAATAAAATAAAATAATAATATTTATATATATATATTGATTATTATATAATAATATTATTTATTTTTATATATATTATTTGTTAAATATTTTGATTCTTATTATCTGATGATAAATAGATTAAAATTAATAATACTCATATAAAATTAATAATAGATAGAGCGTTTTAAAATCGTGGTATTCATAATGAGATTAAGTAATAGAGTAATTATATAATAATAATAATAGTATATTTAATATAATTATATATATTATAATATAATAATAATAATAAAATGAAATTAATAATAATAATTAAATAATATAATAATAATAATATATAATTAATAATTAATAATAATAATAAGTAATAATAATTAATCATATAATAATAATAATAATAAGCAATAAATAAATAAATATTCAATATTCAATATTTAATATTTAAAGAGTTGTTCTCTAATAGTTATTATATTTTATATGTAGGAAAAAATATTATACATATATATATAATATATACTACTATTATTATTGTATTATGTCCTTTGTATATCGGGCAAAGTATTTTATTTTAATATACATAATTTTCAAAATATATTATATTTATCTATTTTTATATATTTAGTGTGCTATATATATATAAATAGGTATATATATATAATTAGCGTATATATATATATATATATATATATAATATTATATACTTTTAATGAATGTTTATATATATATATATATATATATATATATATATATATATATATATATATATATATATATCTATAGAAGTATTCGCAATTGATAACTGTGTCTTACTGGGAGTGTATTAGATTAGTGTTTCTGAACCTCCAGGTCAGAGACCAGCATCGGTTCACGAAGAAATTTGTTCGGTCAACAAAAATTAGCCTTTGCATTCCCGAGATATTTCCCAGAACCAGAAAGAGGACAAATAATAGCGTATGTATTGCAGAAATATTTCCCAGAACCAGAAAGAACAAATAATAGCGTATGCATTGCAGAAATATTTCCCAGAACCAGAAAGAACAAATAATAGCGTATTTATTGCAGAAATATTTCCCCAAAATGTCCTTTGGAATTCAGTTCGGATTTATCAATAATTAAGAACAAATTTTGGACCAATCAACATAACTTATTTTACACCAAAATTTGGGACGAAAATCAAAGCCTTTATAAAGAAACAGTGAAGGTGTTACTGCCATTAGCAACAACTTGTTTGTGCTTATCAGGATTCTCGTCAATGTCAATTATGAAAAAGAAAATATGAAGTTGTTTACCCAAAAAAAGTTCAGCTCAAGTTTGTAACCAAGCATTGATGTAGACGCTTAGCGGGGAAAAAGAAGAATGATTTTTAAAATATTTTATTTTCTAAAAGATTTGTCCCTGTAATGTAGTAGACTTTGTACATATAATGAGCGTTGTCAATTCGAAGCCATTAGGTTATAGAGAAGCAGCCGAACGTTTTTTCTACGTAATTTTAAACGTTTCAAAATACTTTCATAATAACAAAATATTAATTTATTTATTGTAATATATAAAGCAAATATCAAAATTTATCAATTATATCCAAATAAAAATAAATTTTAAAAAAGAAAATGGAAGTAATTAAAAGTAATTTTAAAAGAATATAGGAATTTATTTTGAAATGTTATTTAATAACTGCAATTGAATTGGAGCCTAAATTTTCCGTTATTATTTTTCCTCAAGGGAAAATAATGTTTAATTAAAAATATATTAATAAAAAGAGTAATATTAAGAATAAGAAAGAGTGAAAACAAGATTCAAATTGTTATCTAGGCCGAAATCACGGGGTACAATCTTAGGTACATGAGGTCATGGTTTTCAATCTCTTTTTCACTCAATAATTTAGTTATTTAAACATGCTACTACTACTACTACTACTACTACTACTACCTACTACTACTACTACTACTACCTACACTACTTACGAATAATAATAATAATTAAAATTACTAATAATAATAATATAGTAGTAATGACGTTAATGATATGGACAGCTTCAACTACAATAATTAATTAATTTAATAATAATAATAATAATAATATATACATAATAATAATAAATAGTAAATAATAAAATGAATATAATAATATAATAATATTATAAAATAATAATAATTTAATGATAATTATTATATATATAATAATTATTATAATACATAAGTAATAAGTTAAATAACAATAACTTGAAAAATAATGTATTATTATTCAGAATAATAATAATATATATATTGGAGATAAGAATAATAATGAATAGATATATATGTAAATATATAAGTATTATAATAATACAAATAATAATGATAATATAATATAATAATGTTAATCGAGATATTACTGAATGAATAATATATATATAATTAATTATATAAGTAATAATATAATAATAATAATAAATAATAATAAACATTAAATAATAATATATAATGGATATAATATATAATTAATAATTATTAATTAAAATTAATAAAATAATAATAATAATGAATATAAGATAATAATAATAGATAGATAATATATATGTAATATAATGATAAGGTAGAGTAGTATGGTATAGTTGGAGGTATATATATTATATATTATATATATATATATATATATAATATATATATATAATATATATATATATATATATATAATATATATATTATATAATATATATTGCATGAAATCACACTGTATCTGAATGAATTTAATAAACCTTCTAATTTTAGGAAGCAGACAACTGTTCCCGAGCATAAAATGAAATTCATTGATCTTTTGAAAACTCAGCGCAACCAGTCTTGGTTAGAATAAGTTTAAAAAAGGTAAATATCTCAAGATTCCACAATAATTTGACTGGTAGCAGCTTTGGAAAAAAGAAGCATTAATTGCCCCAAATTTGAATGAGCTGGATACAGATCGAGCTGAGACCGAAATGAGTCTGGAGACGAATCCGAGATACTGGAGACACGAAGTGAGTTTGAGGCAAAACAACAATTGAGGCAAGGCTACCAACCAATTGAGCAAGCCAAAATTAAGACCAAAGTTAAAGCTAAAATTGAAACTAAACCTGGTATACAAAGGTCAATCGAATTGCGACTAACACCAAAACCAGAGATATACACCAGTCGCGAGCATTTTTGGAAATCATTACCCATTGCCGCACAAAAGTAAGCCTCTAGAATTTCATATCACACTTCGTTTACTTAGGACTCATAAGACATACATCGACTCATAGTAAACAAGTTGACTTATAAACCACCTAGTCATCAAAAAGGTTAAAGACGTCTTCCAGGATTAACTAGAGTAGACGACGGCATTCTAAGGAAGTATTGTCCAGGATAAATTTAAAACAAATTAAATTATAATAAACTAATTAAGGAATATTGACTTATATTGTTCATTACATATTTTCTTGATATATGACATTGATATATTATATTTAGTAATAGGGTATAATAGACACACTAGATTGACTGATTCTAGTATATAGTAGCTAGGGTAATAAAGAAAAACTTATTTATTCATGTTAATTTATTATATATAAAGGAAAAACCAAAATTTGTGCTCTCAAACCCTTTTGTCTCTTATCTTCACCATCTTAGGAAAGAACGAAACCTTCCTCCCGCAAAAAATGTATCGAAAGATTAGAGCATTCAAATATATAATATATATACTATATATATATAATATATAATAATATAATATATATTATAATATATATTATATGAAAAATATATTACTATTAAATTATATAAATAAGTAATAATAATAACCCATAAAGTATATTAAAAATTAAAGATAAAATATAATAATATAGATAAAATAAATATATATACTATATATTATACCAGAAGATAATATAGATAGATATAGAAGAAGATGAAATATAATAAGAAAATAAGAAGATAGAGATATAGAGAGGATAAGAGAGATTAGATG
>JABUQX010062409.1:7500-32500 GCA_015478945.1 Trachelipus rathkii | reverse complement strand
TCATTCCTCCAGCAATGACTTTGACAACCGTGAATGGCCCTTCGTATCTTTCACCTAGTTTTTTCTCTAAGGACTGATCCGCCGAAATAATCTTCCTTTTGACCTTAACTCCTACTGCATAGGGAAGCCAGTTTGGGTGTCCCTCCTTCCATTTGCTTTGCTCCTCCATAGAGATCGGCAATACCTTTCCCTCCTTATGTGTTTGAGTTAATAGTTTTTCGGCTGGTGTCATTCCAAGTTCTGAGTGTTTTGTGTTATAAATTATAACCACCCTGGGTAAGCAGCCCACTCCTGGTCCTTTGTCGTTATGTTCTTCATGAACTCTGCAAATGTACGGTTCGTACGCTCTACTGCCCCGTTCGAAGATGGCTTGTAAGGACTGCAAAATATATGATCTATGTTACACCTTTTGAGCATGTACCTAAACTTGTTATTTTTGAACCCCACCCCGTTATCTGTTAAAACCTTGTATGGAGGCCTCAAAAATGTTGGCAACATTTGATCTTCGAATGCCCCTGTGACACTTCTAGCTGACTTGTCCTTTAGTGGTCTGACTGAGACCCATTTGCTGCAGTGGTCCACAGCCACTAGACAAGCAACATTTCCTCTCCTTGTTTTCGGCATAGCCATTACATCGATTGCCACTAGCTCGAAAGGATTAGCAACTTGGATTTTCCAAATTGGTGGGAATATTACCTTGTGGTCTACCTTGTTTAACTGACAAATTGGACATGTCCTGCATACCTCCTGGATTATAGTATGACCTTTCGGGTGCCATACGTACATTGCCATCAAGTCCGTTAGTTTTCCTTGACTATGTGTGCCATGTTTCGGTGTATTACTACACAAATACTGACCATCTGTTTAAATCCTATTACCGCACACAACTTGCCGTTCTTCATCCTTTTAACTAGTATAGCATTATTCTTTAATAGATCCTCCTTATATCTATGAAATTCCTTTAGTAACACATCAGTTTTAAGAATTTGTTTTTTATTCCTAACCTTCTTCTTTAATTCCTTTATCACCTTGGATCTTTCCTGTAATGCAATTATCTCGTTCAATGTTATAATATTGTCAATCCTATTGTTATCACACACTATTACATTATATACATTAACAAGAAAACCATCACTAACCTGATCCTCATCATCCCCATGTGCGATGATGCCTTCTCCAAAGTCCAGAATCACCTCTGTTTCCACCAAGTAATTCATTCCCAGAAGAAAACATGCCGGAATGAACCCATCCTTAACAACTACCAATGGTAATATTGTTTTCCTGTAGCGTGTGTCTATCCTGATAGCTACTGCTGTTGTGCATTCAACAATTTTGGTGGTAATCCCGTTTAATGTGATGTCCACACTCCATTTCCTCAAAATATGTCCAAATGGTTCTAACTCCCTGATAACATTTTCCTGGACCAAACTAATAACAGATCCTGCGTCTAAAAAGGCACACCTAGATGTTACACCAATGGAAATGTCTTGCCATGCAACTCCTGATATCTTGTGGTTGCAACTTAACCGAGACCGGTGTCCTCTTTCCTTCATTAATAGGTTTACCCCTAGTCCCTCTTCTGGTGGGTGTTCTAATAAGTTTTCTACCTCACTTTCCTCACTGTCCATGTATTTTTCATTTTCTTCCTCAGATGGTACCTCTTGTTCCTCGATTGCCAATTCGTCTATTATCGTATCATCCTTTTTTACTTGAAACATGCCATTATCCATTAATGGACTGAAATGAGTTCCTCCTAATACCTGAATGTGGATGTTTTTTAAATCTTCGCATTTCCTTGCTTTGGGTCCCATATATACAACTGAGCAACAAATCCCATGATGCAGCCAAATCCTTAAGTTAAACTCATAGCTAGCTGCTAGTAATACCTCTGGGATTGGTTCCCTTCCTGAAATGCTGATGGTTTTTAAATACTTCAGTGATTTGGGTTGTTTATCCAACCCATACATCTTCCTATTGTTTAACAAGACCTCTAGTAGGAATTTCCTCAATTCTTGGTGGTCCTTCTTCTGTAGTTGTTCCCTTTTTAAAACTTCCTGTAAACTCAAAAACAGAGAATCAGCACCTCCTGGTACCAACCTTATTACCTCTAGACCTTTGGTAGCGCCTCTAGATTTATGACATCGATTTCTTCCTCCTGTTTCCTTTGACAACGGGACCATGTGTCGGCAAAGACGTTGTCCTTTCCCGGGAAATATTGGATTTGAAAGCTGTACTCGCTTAAATCGTCCAAGACACGAGCCAATTTTCTGTCTACCAATTTCATTGTGTGGAGGTACACCAGTGGGCGGTGGTCTGTGTATAATATAAACTCCTGACCTAACAAGAATGGACGGAAACTCTTGATTCCCCACCTGATAGCCAACAATTTCCTCTCTATGGTGGATGTTCTTCTTTCACACGCATCGAATGAATGAGAGTTATAAGCTATTACTCTTTTTTCCTTTTCCTGTTCCTGACATAGACCTGCACCATTACCAAAATCCGACTGCATCACATAAAGTTCTAATTTTGGACTGCCTTCTGTGAAATCCGGAATGCCAGCTCTACTGATTCTTTCATTAGTCTTTTAAGTTTCGAAGCCTGAATCCTTTCTTTCTGTCGTCATTCGTCATTTACCTTCCTTTTTTCCTCCTGTTTAAAGGCACCTAAGGGTGCCTGATTACTCCTGAACATCTTTTTATAAACTTACGCTGGGAAGTTTGATCATTTCTAGGACCGCCTGAGTTCTCCTATGTTATTTGGCCTCTCCAACTTGTCTACCTGATCCATAAATTCTGGAAGTTTCCTTATTTCAGTCCTACTGAGGATATGTCCTAAGAATTTAATTTCTTCTTGAACCCAGCTGAACTTGCTGATTTTAATTTTGACGTTGGTTTCGGAGAACCGTTGTAGGACCTGTTCGATCAGCAATAGGTGTTCTTTAAAATCCTTTGATATCAGGAGGACATCATCCACATATACCACCACCTTGTCCCGGCTGAATCCTGTCAGTATCCTCAGCATCTCCCTTTGAAATGCTGCTGGTCCATTTTTTAATCCAAAGCTCAGCCTTTTGAATCTGTATTGGCAACTAACGGTAGAAAAAGAAGTGAAGTCCTTACTATCCTCTTCTAATTGCATCTGATAGTATCCTTTGACCAAATCCAAACAGGAATAATATTTCACCCCATGACACGAGAAGATTGTTTCCGTAATGTTGGCCATTGGGAACCTGTCTGCTTCTGTCACTTTATTTATGCGCCTATAGTCTATGCATAGACGAAGTGTCCCATCCTTCTTTTTAACAGGTACCACTGGGGAGCTCCATTCAGTGGCACATGGCTCCACAATATCCTTTAGACACAATTCTAACCTGATTTTTCCAATTTCTTCTTTGTCCTTCGCAAAATTTCTTTCTCGCCCTTGGTGTAGATGGGGTATAGTCGTTGTAGCCGAATCCTTAATCGGTGTCATAGACGTGTTTAAATCTGATCACTCTTCGCTAAATACTCCTTCTTTGCCTATATAGTACTTTCTATTGTTCCTTTTCGTTGCTTCTCTGGGTTAATTCCTCCGATTGAATTGATTTCTTTTTGCAATTTTCCTTTGTCCATTCTCCTCGATGTCCCTTGTCTCCCTGTTCCTTGTACCATTGTGTTTACCGTATATCCTCTATTGTCATATTTTTGGAGGTCCTCTTCATCCAATATTAGATGGGCTATTCCTATTTTTTCTCTTTTTCCAAATTTTAATTGTCCTGGTACAAGTTTCCTGATTAATATAGTACCTTCTTTTGTATTCCATTTTACCAATCCTGGTAGTATTTTGAATCGTTTATTATAACCTCTTCGATTATTTTCTTCTCCTTCGACCAATAATTCTTCTGGTTTCATATCATAGTACCTTCCTTCTCTGGGCTTAATATGGTTTGAAGTCCAAGTAGCCTTTACTGGAACCCAATCATTTATTGTAATTTCCACTTCTTCTGTAGTATACACTGGCCAGGATATTACAGTCCTTACACAATTCCCAGCATTTTCTGAAAAGTAGACTTGTTCTTTTGTGTTTTGTTCACCATATCTTGTGAAAGAACCATTCCTTACATCAATTTTAATTTTATTCTGAGTCAAAAATGGCATTCCTAGAATTGTGCCTTCTTTTAGCCTTTCAACCACAATGAAATCTGCCGAACCATAATTGATGTCCTCAATTGAAATCCTTAATCTTGCTGTTTGGTGGGATTCCACAACCATTTGAGGGTCACCTACTCCTCGTAACCTCATTACCTTTTCTAAAACTTCGGGATTCTGGATCCTTCTGAATTGTTCCTGGCCTATGATGCAATATTGCGAACCTGAATCAATAATGGCTGTCATTTCAACATTATTTAATTTTACAACAAATTTCAACAAAGGAGTAATATTAATGCCTTGCTTACCTTCAGTGGTTGTCCTACTTATGGCATGGTATATGCCAGTCGTCGAATTCACTGTGCTTGTTCCTCTTCCTTTGGGTATTCGTTGTGGTAAGGCATTCCTAATTTCCTGAGGTTTCCTGCTTATAAACTCCTCTGCTTCTGGATCCAATACTGCATCACCTTGAATATCCGGGCTGGTTCCTAAACAGTGGTCTATTTTGGGGCTTCGCTCCTGCCCAGTCCCGGAGCCGGTGGAACTAATTCGTTTCCCGAAGTTGCTTGTGTCTTCTTTCTCTTTATCCATTCTGCCATTTCTTCTTTTAAGGGACAAGTTTCTCTCCAATGTCCTATTTCCTCACACAAAAAACATTTTTTTTCAAAGAGCCTCCCAATAATTTGCCCTTGTCCACCCATGTCCTGTTGATCTTGTCTTCAGTAACCTTGTTCTTGTTGTCTGAACCCTCTTCTGGATCCACATTCCGCAGTCCGGTGTTCATTACTTCCACATCCTAAGCACCACCCGTTATATTTTCGACACTCTCTTGTAAAATGTCCTACCCTGTTGCACCAGTAACATCTTTTTTCCTCATTGTCATATCTTTTATTATTTTGCCTGGTGTATTCCCTTGTATTCATGTTCTGCTGATATACTAGCCTTCCAAAACGTACTTTATCTGCGTATGTACTTTTTGTGTTTGGTTCTCCATTTAGTGTGGCCCATATCGGTATACCCTCATCCTTTGATTCCTCCTCTTGGTCGTCCAACTGGTCTTCTTCCTGTGCCCAGTTTAGCACATCTTTCCCCCTTACTTTAAGGCTTTCTTTCTCGTTTCCCATCCTTATTCTGAATCTTCTTGCCATCTTTTTCGGTAAACAATTCAAAAATTGTTTCTTCAATATCTGTTTGTCCTTATCTTCCTCTTTAGTGGCTGCCTCATAAGTTTTTTGAACCCTTAACGCAAACTCAGCCACTTTTTCATTTTCCCGCATCTCTAACCTCCAAAACTCTTTTTGCAAGTCTATTTGCTCGGTTTCCTTTTCCTCCTTGCACCAGCTTTTCAATCTAGCCACGATAGTGGTGTATTTGACCTTAGCTCTATAGATATTATAGTATGTCCTTAATACCGGACCTTCTAAGAAATTTCTAAGCTCTACTGCCCAACGACTCCTATCTTTACCCAGTTGTTCCTTTGCGTATCGTTCATAATCCTCTATAAATGCCTCAAATTTCTGGACTTTTTCCCTCTAATATTTCAAAGGTTTCACAGCCTTAACATTACTCCTCCTAAATGACTTCATTACCTCCACCATCTTACCGGCTAAAACGATAAATATTTTACTCACTGCCTTAGTATGTTCCACACCTGACTCTTCTAACTCCACTAACCTTTTGAGCCATTTTTTTCCTCCCTGGTCCAATTCACTCTCAGCTTCTTCTATTTCTTCTTCCGCTGTAGAACTTCCGTCGAAAGTATATTTTCTTTCCGCCCTCCTTCTCCTTTTCTTATTCTTCCTCTTTTGCCTATTGCTGCTATGCTCATTCGTCACATCAAATGGGTCACTTGTTGCCCTCTCTGAGCTACTTTCCTCATCTGTTTCATACCGTGGTGTCTTCTTTGGTATATCCCTTTTCTTAACACTTTGATCACGGGTCAGCCTCCATTTTTGGTAGGCCTGATCCTCGATCCTCACTCTATTTTTTATGTTAAGATTCGCTCTAGGGTCAGTCTTCTGTCCTGTATGGGTAACTTCTGTTACCTCACTCTTCTGCCCTGTGGCTATCGGTACTTCTTCTGTACATGTAAGTCCTCTTCTAATTGTCAAAGCCTGAGCTATTCCCTCTAATACTGCCAACATCCGATCAATATCCAAATTTTCATCTTTTGCTAATGCAACCTGGAATTTTTCCAAGAGCCCAATTGCACCCAGTTCCTCGGTAGGCTGCTTGGTTTCCTCCATATTAACTCTATCACCTTGCTCCTTATCTGAAGGTCCCATTTTAAATAAGAAAGGAAAGAAAAATAAGTATTGACAACCAACACAAAAAAATACATATATATATATATATATATATATATATATATATATATATATATATATATTATATATATATATATATATACTATATTATAAAAGGTTTGTATTTGAATAAATCTATCACTTCTAACTTTGAATTCACCAAATTCAGGGTCCAATTGAGAAAAATACAAAATTCCCTATTCAGATTTTATTTTCCCCAAGTATCTAGGACCTCCCTCTTGACAGTCGCCTTTGAAAGTTTCCAAAGCAAGAAAGAAAAATATGCGTCCTCCTTCTCTTCCTTACAAGTGTCAGCACCCTGGACAGAAAAAACACGGCCATTCAAAAATTATATTCAAAAGGAAATTATGTATATAAACTTCCTCGATATTCACGACTAGAATTTTCTTAATAATAAAAGAACTAACAAAACTTATTATTGATTCCTACTGTTTTCACCAAAAACAAAGTTAACCTTCAATTTGAAAGGAAAAACAAAAAAAAATTTCAATTATGCCACCAAAAAAAAAAAAAAAAATACCCTATGTATATATATATATATAAAATCTTTTTTCCTTTTTCAAAAGAAACACGTAAATGTTCTTTACCTTTATTAGTCTCCTTATTGACCTCCTCTTCTCTCGTTCACCACCGGTGATTGGTCCTCTGCAAATTTTGTACGAGCCACCAGTAAAATGATAAATCTATTTCTGTTATAATCGCTGTTTTTGTTCTGTTATTGAGCCTCCTTTTTCTAAGGGAGGCAAGGTTTCGTTCCTTTACAGGGACCTTTCCTGTTATGGTGAAATAAGAGACAAAAAGGGATTGAGAGACACGAATGTTGGTTTTTCTTTATATATAATAAATATGAATAAATAAGTATTTTAATAACAATCCTAACTACCTATGGCTGTTAACTCTAATTTATAAACACCCTATTACTACCTAAGCTAAATATCATATATCAATTATTTCGTAATCAAATATACAATGCAATATAAATCCGGATTATGTTTACTATTTATAAGTTCAATTTATTTACAAAAGTACTGGAGTAATACTTCCTTTAAACGTCGTTATTCAGACGGTAATCCTTTGGAAGATGCCTTTTACTCCTTTTATGCTCGTTGGTTTTGTCCTCTAACCTTGACCTTCCTATAATGGTCAATAGGTCAAATCCTTCGATAAGTCCTGAGTATATGAATCAGCCTGATCCAACTGACACATAACCTGTGTGAACTTTCAGTTTTAGGATAATTCCGTGATTCGGTTTGAGTCTTAGTGACTAAATTAGGGTCAACCTGGACCTATAACTTCAGTCGTAACCTTAGTCGGCAATTAATGGTAGCCTTGGCCTCAATATTTGGTTGTAACCTTTGAATTCGACCTTTTCAGACTTGAATTCGTCTCTGGGTCCGATCCACCAAATCTAATCTTTAAGACTGGGATTCCTAACAGCAAATCTCGACTTGCTCTGCAATCATAATATAGGATCCACATATATAATCATACGATATGTCCTCCATTGTAATGTGGTGTTAAATAAATAAAAATGACTCACGTGATAATTATTCACACACCATCGGAATAACAAATTAACAATAATAATTGAGTTTTAAAATAATCAATAATACATATTATATAATAATAATAATAAATATAATAATAATAATAATAAAACACACCACTAATAAATGATATAAAAATTACAGTAGAATATAATAGTATTAGTTGTCATAATAATAATAAACTGATAATAAGAAAAGTAATAATATTAGAAAAGAGTTTCCCTGCAAGAGTAGTGTACACAATAATATTACTACAAGGCAGCGAGAGAGAGAGAGCGAGAATCAAATACTTGAGCATCGATTCTGTTTTAGCGCAATTGATATTAGGTAACATCCCGCGGGATAATATCGACATATATCAACTAAAGCTCAATTAACCCACTGAACATATTAGGATTATATATATAAGAAAGATAAGCAATAACGAGATATGCTAAAATAATAATAAAATAATATAATAATAAAATAAATAAAAAATAAAAATAATCATTAGTAATTGCTTAATAATAAAATAAGAAATAAATAATAATAATGTAATAAACAATAAACAATAGATTTTTGTTTAGTGAAAGTATATAAAAGAAAATGAATTAATGTCTTCCCTTTTTAACCCATCCCTGAGTTCCTCATGGATAACCTAAATTCGTAAGCGTGCCCTTTTCTCAAATGTGGGCCCCCCATATCCTTTTTACAGGTTTGTATGTGTTTCCAAACACACACATATGCGATACCCAAAACACACACACACGCATACCTATACAACATATGCACCGCACACATAACGTAAACAATGCACATGCACACACACATATATAATATATAATATATAAAAGATGAGAAAGTTTATATTGTATTTATATAAATAAATATAATATAAGTATGTATAAATCTGTATAGTTTACTGGTATCTAATATTTATAGTTTCAAAAAGAAAACTAGTTTTCTATTTTAGAATCAATATATATCTCCTTAAGATTCTACCATATCAATAATAAAGTATCTTCCTAGATATTAAATATATATATATATATACTATATATATATATATATATATATATTCATAATAATGATAATATATACTAATATTATATATAGTATATATATATAAGAATCAATATACATAGTCATATAGTAAAATATATATTATAATATATTATCAATATATAATTCCATCCTTAATAATATTCTTTAGCATATATCTTTCCTTAAGTTACTGGTGCCTATTTTGCAATAAATATCATTTCCGTTATCATTAGCATTCCTAATATAATTTTCATTGTCATTTTAACCGAGAAAGATCTACTATATATAAAAATTATTTAACAATGTGCATTTTTTGTAATTCTTACATAAATTCCTAACAAATTAGTCCCTATTAGTTTAATCCTATCTAACTTCTCACATTTACGACTTAACACTGCTATATACCTAATAATACTTTGAGACGTTATTTATTATTTACGTTAATAAGAAACATCACGATATATTATATATATATATATATATATATATAGCTATAAGCTTAAATCTTATCCCACTTTTAAAAATTTTATAATCGCTTATCGTAAATTATCACTCTAATATATTAGATTATAACCATACCTATTTTGTGAGGGAGAATATGCTTCTTATATAAAGCTGGTAATTACACATTTAGTAATAAAACCTATATAAAGCTGGAGTCAAATCAAAACTTAGTAAGAATCTTTGAACGAACTTAGACACTCTTTAAGCTTAGTATGCTCTCAAGTGAGCGATCTTGCTACACACACTGAATACTTTTATATTTTTAGTAGAATACTCAATGGATTCACCTTTTCAGCCTGGACATAGTTTTTCTGCTTTGTAAAAATTAGGAGGTTGAATAAATTGATGACACGACCCGCAACCTGGTGACAATTATATTAATATATATATATATATATATATATATATATAAGTATATAAATATTAATATTAATATATATATATATATATATATATATAGTATAATATATATATATTAATATATATTATATATATATTAATATATATATATATATATATATAACTATACTATATATTTATATATTATAAATATATATATATATATATATATATATTATATTATGATATATATTAATATATATATATAGTAATATATATAATTATATAATATATATATATATATATATAATATATATATATATATATATATATAATTAATATATAATAATATAATTAATATATATATAATATATATCTAGAATCTTATACTCGCAACATATTTTGCCCCATACATTTGCTAATGACATTATAGTATATATACATAGCTATATTCATAATTGTTTTATCATATAAGTTATTCCTACATTGAAACTATAAATTAAATATGATAATCCTCATAATAATAATAATATATAAAACCTACCGTGGCTCAATCTGTAGAGCGACATAGTCGCATGGGTAAGGGCATGAGTTCGTTCCCTAGTCTGGATTCTGGTAGAGGTGTCAATTACCTAGAGAATTCCCCTCCTAGAATAGGGTATAGCCCGTGAAATGTGAACTTTTTTATAAATATAAATAAATAAATGAAATAAATAAGTTATACATAAGATTATAAACTAAAACATAACACAGGAAAAAATTATAAAATATTAAACAGACCTAATTAAATTCACTTGAGCTATTCGTACATACCAGACATTCACCTTATTCAAGTGTAAGTAGGGAGAAAGTTAAAGATAAGATATGAAGTCCAAATATCACTTCAGTATAGAAACATAAAACTGGCCAACATGACGAAATCAGCTAAAAAGTATTTAAAAGTACCTTTTTAAATGAATAAAAACGTCTTTAATATTTTTATTATGCCATTAAGAATCATAACAATAATGCTACCTTTAGTTACTATTTATAGCAACTATAGTTTTTCGGTATTATTGATAATAAACATGACTCTAATAAAATTCTTCTATTTGTGGTTTGTAAGTGTATAATAGTGAAGTTTAGGAGAAGACGATTTGTTTATATGAGATTGTATGAAATAGGAGATTTTCCATTCTTCTATGATTTATTGAGGCCGAAGTAGTATTAGATATCATAGACGAATTGATTATAGAACAATAAAGAATAACAACTGATTTATTCTCTCTAACTTATATAGCTATCTGTTGTCTCTTCCTACTCTATATTGTTGGCTACAAGCGCTCCCACTATTTATCTTATATATCCCATATTTTCTCATTTTTCTCCTCTCAAAACAGGCTTTCAAATTTTTTTTTCAAAGTACAAGGAACAGATCGGGGGCCCAAGAATTTGACATTTTTGGAGTACTATATATATTACGTATAGCTGAGTAATATTATAATAATAGTTTATATATATATATATATACGTTAACTATGTACTATGATACTATATAAATATTGATAAGATATAATTATTATATATATATAATAGTATAATTTTACAGGACCTATATAGTTATAATTTTAATATATTATTATTATTCTATATATGTATCGTTAGCTATATATATATAATATAGATATATAAATAATATGAAGCAAATAATAAATAAGGTTAATAATAATAATATGTTACTGTATATATATAGCACACTATCATATTTATTATTATGTACTTTTTTTTATATATATATTCACATACTATATATATTATAATATTTATATATATATATATATATATATTATAATTATATTTAATATATCATACTATATATTATATTAAATATATATTTATTTAAATATAATGAATAAATATGTAATATAATCTTAAATATATATACCCGATTAATAATATAAAACTAGTATACCCATATAGGCTTATTATATATTATCAGATTTTTACACAAATTATTATATAAATAATATTTATATAATATAAGTATGTATGTATATATATTCATATTTCACTATTCCAGATTACCCGGATATAACAACAAATTTTTCATATGGTATGGTTCTTTTTCTTTAAAGCTAAAAATTTTTCTTTTAGCCTCCTTTAATGCTTTTTTGATTATTTTAGTACAGGAATAATTTTAAAGGAAGAAAATTTATATCTCTAAAGGACAATATCTCATTATTAGAGAAAATCTAAAGTTTTATATATTAATATTTTAAAAGGGTCACGTTGAAGAATTTGTCCTCAAAACATTCCTTTCTTAACATATGAGTAGTGAACCGATAAACATACGAGTTTACAAGGGTATCTTTACGGTATACATTAAATTCTAGGATACCAGTATTTGAAACCATTACTAACACATCTAGAAGGAGAAGCTGTTATTTTGCTGTTTTTCAACAGTGAATTTTAAATAGTAGGTAGTTTAATACTTATATAAAATCAAGTGAAGTATCAGTGGGATATATTATTCTCCTAACCGACGAAAATATTGTTATCAACATTTTCCGCCAACCAAGGTTATGTTAAAATTATTTTTAAAACAAATTGTTTTAAAATATTTTTCTTTTACTATTCCAAATAGAATAAATATTGCCCAAAGAGGACAAAGCAGCTATAAACATATGTCGTTTAATAAGCTAAAATGTTTATGTGAATAGCATGTTTTATACTACACATATGTAATTGAAGTCTCCATGAAATGACTATACTAAATTACTAAAAATTCTTTTTGAATATCTCAAAAACCTAACGATAAAATCTATTGGTAAAAAGAGCAATTCATAAAATTATATCAAGTCCCAACTACTTATCGTATTTAATGCTGAAGAATGTATCAGCCTTTACCATATAAATATCATGAGAGTAAATCGAATGAGAGAAATATGGTAACAAGAGTATTTAATTGATAAACAACGTAAAATCTGTCAAGTAGTATAACAGGACAAGTCTCAGCGTCCTTGAACTTTGGAATAAGCGAGCGTTAGCGTGTTATTTCCTTATCAAGCGTAGCTGATAAGAAACCCATGTTTTTAATGATTAACGTAATGGAATTCGTCGTCATGTTAATTTTAATTATTATTATATATTATTTTATTATTATTATTATTATTATTATTTAATTAAATTTATTAATATATATTTTACTTAATTTTATTATTATTATATTATTATATAATTATTATTATTAATATATTAATAATAGCTCAAATAATTATTTATATTTTGCGAGAGTGAGGGTATTGATAGTGATAAAATCCCTATTAATATATTATTATTCCATATACTTACTTATTACGCCTGCCTCGAAAGCAGCGGAATCGAATCCGAGTACCTCGGACTAACACAGATCCACACCGTAAGGATCAGAGTTTTTTCACGCCCACTCTGGATTCCGAACTTCCGACTCGCGACTCGAGACTCCGACTTACCGTGAACTCCGACCTCCTGACTATCACCGACTCCCGACTTACGCACTCCGTACTCCGACCCTCTGGCTATTACGGCCACACTGCAGATACTTCCGAAACTACCGATCAGACGTCCGTGCACTCTAAGGTTCAGGCTTCGGTTTGGAGTTATCTCAGAACACGGTCAAGTGTTGATCTGAACGAATGTGATTGATTATATCATCATTATTATTTACTATATTTCAATTTATTATTATTTATAAATTATTATATATTTATTTATTATTAATTATTATATTATTATTATATTAATTTAATTATTATATTATTATGATTATTAATTGTTATATAATTATTATTTATTATTAATAATTTTATTATTATTTACTATTATTATTTGATTATTTTAATTATCTATTATTATTATTAATTATTTATTATTAATTAATATTATTATTAAATTTTTTTATTATTAATTATTTATTAAATTATATTATTATATTAATATATTATAATATATATTATTATTATTATTATTATTATTAGTATTATTATATATTATATTATAATTTATATTTTTTTTCTATTCTGTATCAATGATTTGAAAGGAGATTTTTACCTTTTATAAAGAAAAAGATAAAAGAAGAAGAAGAAGAACGAAAAAAAAAGAAAGAGAAGAAGAAGAAGAAACGTAAAGAAGGAAAATAGAATGATTCAGTTAGTAGAATAACAAATAGAGACCGGAGAAGCCACTTGCAGGGTCGCAAGCATTGCCACACTGCTGAGTATCACACACTATAATTTTAGGTACACAGTCTATATTACCGCCTTTTATAATTATTTTTTATTCCTATTTAATAATAATTTAATTAATAACTAATAATAATTATAATTATTTAATAATTTAATATATTATATATAAATATATATATTATTATTATTATATATTTAATTTAATTATATTCATATATTATATTATAATTATTATTATTATTATTTTATTTATTAATTATTATTATTATTTAAATGAATTATTATTATTATTATTATTATTATTATTATTATTAATTATTATTATTATTATATAATAATTAATATATATATTATTATTATTATTTAATTATTCTATAATAAATTATTTAATTATTACGAATGGTTTCCAATCTATTTTTCTTATGATTTTTGCAATTCTATAAGGTCTGATTCTAGTCTGTACACAGTAACCGCTCCGATCCCTGTATTAAATATAATATATATATATATATATATATATATATATATATTATAATATGTTAATTAAATATATATATATATATATATATATATATATATATGAAAGATAACAATATAATATAACATAACGAATGCCTATATATATATATGATATAGTTATTATTATAAAATATATATAAATAGGTGAAGATAATTTTTGCTTACCGGCCTCCAGCTCAGCCTATGACATTCAGTATTAATATCTACATGTTAGAAGAGTTATCCTATCATGGTTAAAATTTTGGAGGGTGATAGATGGGGGAGGTACATATCGTTGTAGACGAAGTTACGTTCCCAGGAGGGGTGCACCCGAAGAGGGGTACGTCCACCCCCTTAATAAAAATCAAGTGTTCGTTATAAATAGGCTGAAATTTGTGGAGTGTATATATAATAAGGGTTCAGAGTATGAGTTTCCTAAGAAAGAGTTGGTACGCTATAGGTATTCTAGTAGGAAGTAATGGCTCCGACACTCAGGTGCTTGGAGCACGGTGCGGTGTCCAAAGTATTTATATAAACATATCGTATTTATACTAAACTATTGGTTAGTGTTTTATTAATGGGTTATATTTGAGAGGTTATCGTATTAATAGTATCCGAATATAATGGTTATATATAGATAGTCTCAAATAGGGTTCTAGGATCTCACAAGATAGGAGTCAGGCCCTACCAACATTAAATTATTAACTGTATCAGAAGGAGCTGAAACCTGTATTAAGTTATGACACCATCTATCATACGATTAAGATCCGTTGTCTCATAAGTATATCTGTGTATAAATTATTTAATGAATTAGAGCAACCACCAATGAGGGGGGATGCTGGACCCACAAAAACTTGTATATATTATTGACGTAAGTGAGAAAGGTTAGATAACTTGGTATATACACACCTTATCATAATTAAAGGTTATACTCACATGCTGATAGTCAGCGATGAATGACCAAATGTATAGATCAACCCATGGGTGAATTCTGGGACCTATAGTTATACAAACCTTGAAAATATTAACTTATATGAACGATGAAACTTGGTATAATATACCCATCATATATAAGATTGCTACACTCATTATATTGAGGTTTAATAGCGTAACAAACAACCTAACCAAAAGTAGGAGTCCTCCGGGTACTATACAAACCTGATATATATTTTGTGCATGAGAACACGAAATTTGGAATCATCACATTCTTTGCTTTTAACATGAACCTCATACACATATTAAGAGAGTAGAAAATGACAGAAAAATAAAAATAAAAATAATTAAATAATTAAAAAAAAAATAAAAAAAAAAATTAAAAAAAAAAAACCTGAAGCCCTCGGATGAATAACTTTTTTAAGTTTTATAACTTAAAATAAAATTTACGTTTTTTAATATATAAATTATCAATAAGCCTCTAGAGCCTGTGAGCCTCTGGATGCACTGTGTAGACCTTCCTGGAGACCTCTTGAAACCTTAACTTAAGCCTAATACCACTCTACCTCCCAACTTATCTAAATCCACTCACAAACCCTCCCCATTACAATTAATCTATTGATTCATGTCATATTTTTTGTATAACATATCAAAAACTATTTATATTTATATTTGTTTTATTTAACTTAAATATACATGGTTTTGCTTTAATTAAATTTATAAAGGTTAACACATAATAGAAGTTAAAAAAAAAAGTCTAATTATATTATAAGGGCTCTGTCCGTCGAGTCGAGAGTAATGGCAAGTTATGAATATAATAATGCATAAGTTAAACAAAGTTTCACATATCAAAGCAAGTCAAACATAGCCTCACCTGAACTACGAATATAATTATACATCACAAAATCTATAATAACACATTATCTATAATACACAGAATAACAGTTAAACATAACAAAAGTCCTACTTACCAGCAGTAAAGTAACTAACAATTGAGTTCAGAACGTAACACTAGTTTGCCCTTTTTCTAAACATATCACTTATATTTTACATTAAACATCGTAACATTTAACAAATTTATAGCAACAGTGTGTAATTATCACACACAGCATTGAATAGTTGTTAAGGTATTAATGTTTTTTTCAACTAAATAAATAGCATATATATATTAAAGTAATAGCACTACCTAGTGAACCTAGCTAAGAACATAGCCCCCAACGACTAACATAACACATCTTAAACATGAAAAAAAAAGTTTTAAACATTATAACTAACATTAGCAGATTAAATAAAACAGTATATAGGTAATAATATATACTACAACTAACATTGAGCCGCATGAAACGTTAAACCTCATAACTTTACACTTTTTCTAACATTCACTGAATTTTTTACATTAACATAGTAACATTTAACAAAAATTTATGCACAGTTCTTGTATGTAATTACTTTAATCCGGATATTGGGACTTCTTTAATAGCTTGTATTAGCTTAACGTGTAACAACATGTTGTCCAATCATCAATAGAGCAGAACGAAATCAGCACACCGTAATTTAATTATTTGTATATCATTATCATTAAATAATATAATATATAGTATATCAACTCACAAACCACACATCTATAACACATGAATAAACTAGTATAACAATTGAATCAAAAGTTTCCATACTTTATAACAACAGTTAATAAGTAATCTAAACATTGAGAATGCGCAAGAATAGAATACGTATAACATCATAACTTAACATACTATTTATACAAACATATACCACTATATATTATTTACATCACTAATAATAGTGTGTTAATTTATAACAAAAGGGTTTTCACAAATCTTAAGTGTATTTATTTCCATTATTCTCCAAATACCAATATTTTAACGTAACAAAGTTTTATCCACACATAACATAAATATAAATAACATATAAGCAATCACTGAACTACGAATATATATGTACACGACATTACCTAACATACCTTAATGCACGAATAAGCAGTCCAACATTAAACAAAAGTTATCATACTTATACCAGCATGATAATGAGTAACTAACGCAGCATACAGAAAAAGTAACCTACTCGCACTTTTTCAACAACATTTAACACATTTATTTTTACATACATACGTACATTTTAAACAATAAATTTATCATCTAAACACCTAATTACCTAAGTATGCAATATTAGATTACAATGTTGAGTATAATGCTTAATGTAAATGAAGTTTTCACATCAATAAAGCTAACATATCATAGTCTGAACTAAGTAAATAAATAATAAAACGACAAAACCTAACTATACTTATGCATGAATATAAGTCGCTAACATTAACTAAAAGTTCATACTTAATAACAGTAAAGTACTACAGACAGCTATTAAACAAAAATATCGTTAAACCTATTCTCAACGTATTTGTTCACTATAAACTCAATATACTCTAACATATATCTATATATTAATTTACGCATTTTAACTAACTATATGAGTGAGTGCAATATTCAATAATTCCACCGTATCTATTATCATACTGATCAACGAATATATATTAACCTACTAACGTAACAAAGTTTTATTTGCATTATACAACTAAGCTTAACATATCCATTACTTCTTGAACCAAAAGATAATATATAACATACAAACTAAAAATCATTCAACACGCTCATATGAAAGAAATTATATCTGACTTAACAAATTATACTATATATGTTACATACTTAACAGCACTATAAAGTATAACTGTAAGATCTGTGTTAATCGGTAGCATACAGGACTACGGTACTAGTGGACCCAATGAGCTCTGATAAAATATATGATAATTCATTTAGACAAATATATATTAGTTGTCAGATGGTTTGTCTTGAGTATATATTTATGAATATTTCACATAAATTTTTATTTCCTTAAAACATTATTTATGTTTTTAAAAAACTATTAATTTTATTATTTTATAATTTTTTTCATCATTATTAATATAACTATTATTAGTTTATTATATAAAAATAATTTTATTTTCTATTTTATCATTTATTTTTATTTACTTTATTTAACTTATTTGTTTCAAAAAACTTTCTTTTATCGTTCTAAGAAATCTATTTCTAACTTTTCGATATTGTTTTTGTAAAATAAGCAAATAGTTTACGAATGTGGCCAACTATTTCTTTAATCCTTTTCGATATTGATTTTAATATTCACTCATTAATAATTAATTTTTTATTTCTTATTAAAGGTCAACTTTTTAGTTTTTAGGGCATCTTCACCAATAAAATTTTAGTGTTGGAAAATGGTTGGTTTATAGAGTAAAAAATTTGTGTTTTACTATATCTATACCCTTAATAAAAATACGGCAAATCTAGTAGAATCAGTACATACATGCCCACCCCTCCCTCAACTCCTACCTAATACCGTTAAAGTTAACTAACATTCAGACACAGAACGTAACCTACTTTCTCTTTGTAGAACACATATCCAAGGATTGAAGCAGCTGAGGTATTACCATGTTTATTAAGTCACCACCACATTTATCATACTCATGTCTAATTTTTCAATACTTTGATCATCGAATAATATTGATATACGTATAACAAAGTATTCATCTTCATCAACAAAGTAAGCTACCATTAACTGTAAACCTCATTATAATATAAACGTACATATATATAGTGACTAAAAAACCTAACATATACCTTAAACGTTCATATATAACTGTTAGCAATAAACAAAGCTCCCACTAAACAGAGTTTATAAAGATAAACTAACAGCGCTAATACAGAACAATATAGTACGAGCTTAGGAATGAGTGATAAATATATCCTTAACAAAAATATACTAAGTATACATACGTAATGTGTTTGTTTGTTATTATTTATTTGAAAAACATTACTCATACTTAGGTGGATTGTCTTTAAAATTTCGTTTTAAAAAATTTATTATTTATTATCAATATTCATTTTTTAAAATACTTTTTGTTTTTAAAAAAAAATAATACTTTATATTTATATTTATTTTAATTATAATATTTCTTAAAAAATATTGTTAAAATTAAATAAACATTTAATTTATATTTTTTATTTTATTCTTTCTTTATTAAAATCATTTTATTAGTTATTTTATATATATGAGTTAAATAAGATTACATTAGTTCTTGACCTTTTATGTTTAGTAATATTATCACTATAGTAAAAAATTTTAACACATTTTTTACTATACACATAAAGCATGATAAAATCAGTTGAACTATCAGAAGTAAATCAATACCACCTACTATCCTATTACTCACTCTCTTTGCCCCTCAACTTATCATTAATCTATGATGTATTGATTACTTAATTTAGATAATTACCTTCCAGCTGGTCCGCCCCTTTTTTTGCTTTCTCAGCATCAAGTTCATACTCTTAAAGAGTATCTTTGTTTTTCAACATAGCAAAAGATATGTTTCTTTTTTGTACTATTTTAAACTACGAATAATTGCTAACAATACAAAGTTTTCACATTCATAAAAATAAAGCTAACATAATCATAACCTGATTGTAAAGAAATCTATTGTACTATACCTCAAACCAACATACCTTAAATCACACGTATAATAAATAAAACACGTCACCATTAGCAAAATCCTATAATACTTAACAAAGGAAATAGTAACTGACTAGCAGCTTACAAACCGACAATCTTTCCTCTATTTTATTCAACATATCTCTAACATATCACTTATAAATATTTATATACATTAACATATATTAAATACAATTTAACAAAAATTTATCTAAACCTAGCCTAACAGCCATACTGCCTTCAATACGAATTATTCATAACTAGTGACAAAGTTTTATCATATCAATAAGCTAAGCATTTAACCTGAAACTAAAGACTATATAATGTACATCAGTCATAAAGCAAACGTATAGTAAAGACAAATAAACTACTAGTATCATATACACCTTAGGCCGTGACAGCGGTAAAAGTAACTATCAATTCATATCTTCACATATCCTATTTACATAACTTTTTTCAAACATATCTCTAATATATAAACACTTTGAGATTTATTTTATAAATATTAACATAGTAACATATAATACAATAAGTTACACATAGCTTAGTAAGAGCTTTGTATCCCATCATGAGGGATCAACAAATATATGCTTAAACGTAACAAAGTATTCACTTACATAATTAAGAGTATAAATGTCACTAATTCTAAAACTAAGAATAATAAACGCAGCAATGACAAAACCTAACATATATTAAGAGCATGAATGGCTACCAATAACAAAGTTCCACTACTTAACAACACTAAAGTAACTAAACAACGCATACAGAGAAACGTGTCGAGACCTGGACGTACCGTAGATGCTGGTCATCACTAGAGTTTTCTATTCTGAGATGTTAATCTAAGATTACATGTCGAGAATTATTGTTCCTTTCATAAATTCTCTAATCTAAACTATTTCGAGAAAAAACATATAACCATATTGAATGGAATTTCTGCGATATTGGTTAATTGTTAAACAAATTTTTTTCCCTGAAATCTATTTTTATGATGGCACACTCTATTATTCAATTTTTGTATTATTTTCCTATAATTGTTAATGTAACATCATTTTTATTTTCATTTCCTTCGCTATATTTGTTTTTTAGAAAGTGATTATGGGCTATGAAAAAAACTTTAGAAACAGATTCAACTATTTTTAATTTTATTTCTTTAAATGTCTTTATTTTTATTATTTTTTTAATTTGTCGACTTTTTTAAATTTTTAATTTATTTATATATATATAATTATTTTGTATTATTACTAAAGCTTTTATTTATGAAAAGTTTTTAATATATATTTTCTGCTTACATATTTATTATATTTCAGATTGTTTTTTACTAAAAATTTTATTTATAATCTTATTTTTAAATTATTATAACGTAAAAAATATATATAGGTTTTTACATTAACTCACTTTTCTAAATATCTAAATATCAGTAATATTATTCATTGGCATTTGAAAAAGAAACTACCTCATCGTCTCCTTAACACATATAATAATATACTAATAATTATTATATATATATATATATAATACCGTGATTCTAATATCGGATTACTATATCGATCATATATTACGATTCTATATGATTATCAAGTCACATTTATTCAGTGTTATCATTTTACGGTAATAAAAAAAACATAGTATATAAAAACAAGTTTCTTTATTAATACATATGATCAATACGACTAATTTGTAGTGAAAAAGTTGTTAAATGGTTTTTTTTATCGACATTAATTAAGGAGAGTTTCAATAATCCGTTAAATGAATATTATAATATTTTTTTTTGAGTACATCATTTTAAACCTAACTCTATATTTTCTTTATATATAAATATAATTATATTGATACTCACTATATGAATATACAAAGTTTTCACCATTAAATACAAATGAAACTAATTCAATCAAGCATCGTGCGGTAGAAAAAATAAAACATAAGAGTGGGCTATGATTTTTTTCTATTATACAACAAAAACCTAACATAACCTTAACATATAAACTGTTAACATTAACAGATTCTGCAGATATTATCTTTCCACAATCAAAAGATAAAATTAACTAACTTTTGGCTTTACAAATATAAAAGATATAATACCTACAATTGTTCTAATACTTGTCAAGGTCATTAAAATCTTCTAACAATATGTCATCACATAATGAATTCAAGTATATTAACACTGGAAAAGTATCTATTAAAATAACTCAAACCTACTTGTGCAAGTTAGTATAAAAAAAAAAACCCAATATTATCACAACATAATTCTGTGAGTGCAAATCAACGCGAGAGTGTAGTGACTTAAATCGGTGAACCTGATATTTTAACATTAATAAAGCTTACTAAACATCATCTGAACGTTAAAGAAAAAAATAACAACAAAACCAAATAAAAAAAACAATATACACGAGCCCTTATATACAATAAATAACACTGTTAATTTTTATAACTAATATTCAGCTAATCAATTTGAAAACACTAATCAGTAAACTAACTAACATCTGACAATAGTCTCATACAGCTTTTTCAAGCATATCACTCTATAAGCAGAGAAAATTACGTTAAAACCTATATTTAAAACCGTAAATAAATTATTATAAACTATGTTATATATTTAAGCAGAGTTATATATCACAACCAAGCTTATTCCACTGTCCATAATTATCAAAATACAAAGAAACCAAATTAACGAAATAAAAAAAACTGCAAAAAAAAAAAAAAAACGAAAACAAAGAAAAATTTTTATACGAGGACATAGTAGAGGAGTTGTAAGCTCACAGGAGGAGTAGCCAGTCGGAGAACGCGTATCAGAGCCAATGAGAAGAGCAGTGATCACCGCTAACATTTACCATCCACTCTCGATAACCACACAAGAGTTATTAGTGTGCACGAAGACAGTAAACGAGAACACGAGTAGAGGAAAGGTGTTAAACCCTCCAAACATAACAATAAAGAATGACCATTTCTCTCGCAATAAAATGTCATAGTAAACAAATACAAGAGTGTAGGTCGGGTTCATCGAGTGTAATAGTCTCGTCGAGGAGACCCTCCCCGAGAGATGCGAGTAGGAAGGATAATAAACCATCAGGCCCATCCTACCGGGGGGAAACATCAAAAATAGTCCCCTAATACACCCTAGCTCCGTTAACGTTTTTCACTGCATTCTACTCGATGGCGACGGAGAAGTATCCAGATCACATATGACGCAGTAGCCATAATCGTGGGTATTATAACACCCATATTGTAGAGAGGAAATATATCCTTTATATACTACCAACGCAAGTATTATAGTAAAAAAAAAAAAACAAAAAAATGCTAACAAGATAAATTCACAACATAAACTGACTGAGAAGAGTCTCGAACACAACCGCAATTAACCAAAGGTACTGAATATACTATAAGTATATTAGATAATCATTGCACATGACAACTAACGAGCTAACACATACCTACGCGCCAATTAACTACTAACATCAAACAAAGTTCCTTACTTAACACAAGTAAAGTTACCTTAGCACAGCGTACAAAACGTAACCTATTCACAACTTATTTTCAAGATATCTTACACTATTATTGTTAATTTTTACAGTATACTATTTTGTTGTTGATAGTTACGAACTCTAAAATCTTATCTAAATCAGACTGTAACAATAATAACTTACAACTCTTGTAAATACAAAAGAATAACTTTATAAAAAAAAAAATTAACTAAACAGAAATCTAATGCAAACTATAGACGGAATCAAGTTGTTAAACACAGAAACATTGAATTATACCGTCATAACAAGCATATATATATGAACTAAGAAAATTAAGTGTACATATAATAACGACAAACTTAATCACACAAACTTACGCATAATAAATAGTTTAACATTATTTTATGTTATTCCACAAAAATTTTATATTCAGTATATATATAGAAAATATGAAGGTGTATAGTGGTCATTTCCCTAATCACGAAGGTAGGGTAAAGGCCTTTCAGCCTCTTACGGCTGAGGCCCAAAACCCGTTATCTATCCACCTTCGGGGTGATCCACCTCATCAAGGAATTATCAGCACCCTCTCAAGGGACGCTATACCCTAATTGGAGGTTTTTACATCTGGGAGTTATGAATAATGTGTTTTAGCTTTTAGATACTCTAGGATTTTAAATATGAAAGCTGTTTATTCGTAGGTTAGTAGTTACGATTATATGTAGTCGTTAAATATTACTATGACAGGTTGAAATTAACACAGATTTGTTTAAAGAATAATTTATTAAATTATGAGTTTTGAAGATATTACTGTGTTTAAAACTTATGTCGATTGATGATGTGTTAGAACCGTGAGCCTAGGTTAAGATTTTGTTGAATGAATATGATATTAAGTTTGCTACAGTTTATTCACGCAGTCTACGTTTTATTCATAGTTCAAAATGATATATAGTTTAATAAAATAATATAACTCGAGGACGTAATGACCCTTTGATGAAGATTAACGGTTCAATTATCTATGTTCAAAGATTAGTCTGGTATCTATTATTGATATATTGAGTCACTTTTAAGGATTTATTTATATATTGAATAAAGTCCTTTATCCCTATTGTATGCTATATATTACGATTAATAGCAGGATAAATGAGGTGAGGAACAATTATCGTAGTATTGTATGTAACTACTATAGCAACTTTTATATCACCATTTAGATATAATATAGGTATAGAATCTAACAAGTGTTTTGGTTATTCATACGCGAGTATATGTATAGGTTTGCATTTGTGCATTAAATTCTTAGTTCAGTTGTCATAAGTACAAGGTAAATATTGATGCTAAAAATAATAATCATTTGTTCATAGTACATTAATATTCGTAGTGAGTCATATATAAAACTTATTTTTATGATTTATTTCTATGATATCCAAAATGATACTCCGTATTGATATTAAATAAGTTGTATACTACCGTAGTGCACATTAAAAT
>JABUQX010062409.1:0-2500 GCA_015478945.1 Trachelipus rathkii | reverse complement strand
TAAAAATATTAAAAAAAAAAAACTTAAATCTGTGTAAACTAACGTAATTCAACATAACCTTAATTAACGTATCATAACATCACTTAACGTAATTTTTTTATATTTTTAATTTATTTCACTTTGCATTGTTTTAAAAAAAAAAAAAAAACACGCTTCTGGTACAATGACAGCATTGTATATTTTGTTCGATAACGTAGGTTTAAAAAAAATTGACTTAAGCTTAACTAGAAGCAGATAACCTACATGAGCCGTAACTCCTTTTACAGATGCTCCGTTACTTGGGAAAAAGTAACTCCGTTATCGTTATTCCGTTTCTTTGAAATGAAAAGTAAAAGTAAAGAAAATGCCGTTACTCCGTTACTTTTAGCTTATGACTACGACATTAATTACGGTATCTTAGGTAATTTATAGGTTTATGTATAATAAATTTTCAACATTATCATTATTATTAAAAAAAAATTTACTAAGAATTTTTAATAATTATTACATCAAAAATTAATAATTATACATAAATCCCAAACACGTATATATTTGTTTATATGCGTTTGTGGCATTCCTTTATGAGGTTGTATTTTCAATGTATTCTGCAATCTGTTGATTACCCTATAATTTAAATAAAATATACACTTTAATTAGGATAAACTTAAACAGCAACATTGCTTGAAAAATACCCACTTCTTATTAAATAATAATTACTTTTTTTTATTAATTTCTTTTACTTCAGTTTCTCCGTTTAAATTTTAGAAATATATAAAATGAAATTTAAGCACTTTTAAGATACAGTGATTTAGTAAAATATTTATTACAATTTTATTTTTGAAAATAATTTGCAGTTTTTAAGTTTAAAGTTTAATTACGTGATAATTGATTTTTCAAGTATCAAACAAACATGACACAAATTTGAGTCTGCTTCTGTCAAAGCTATACCTTGAGAGTAGAAGTAAGCACATAATAGCATCCTTTGGTACAAAAGACAAAGAAATTTCAGCATATATATATATATATATATATATATATATATATATATATATATATATATATATATATATATATATATATATATATATATATATATATATATATATATATATATATATATACTATTATATATATATATATATATATATATATATATATATATATATATATATATATATATATATATATATATAAATATATATAAAAAAATAAATATATATATATATATATATATATATATATATATATATATATATATATATATATAAACTGATTTTTTGGCTTGAAAATGGTGGTCAATTGACTATCAACATTCAAAGAAAGTCGAGCAAAATTTAACGAACTAAAAGTAACGGAGGAAAAATAACGGAAGTTCGGTGCGCTACATGAAACAAAAAGTAACTATAGTCCGTTACTCAAGAAACTAATTCCGTTAGTAACGGATCGGTGCCCACCTCTGTGTATATATATATATATATATATATATATATATATATATATATATATATATATAACATAACTCTATATATATATATATATATATATATATATATATATATATATATATATATATATATATATATATATATATATAGATATATATATATATATATATATATATATATATATATCTATACTCTCTATATATAACATATATATATATATATATATATATATATATATATATATATATATATATATATATATATATATATATATATATATATATATATATATATATATATATATATATATACTATTCTCCGGTGTTCTTCGGCAGGAGACCTATATTTTCAAAAAAAAAAATTAACACGTAAGTTTTCCTAACAAAATAATTACATTGAAATAATAATAATAATGAGACATTTAATGAAAGATATATATTTATAATTTTAAATAATTTTAAATACTAGAATATATTTATAATATTTAAATAGTTATAATAATTCTTATTAATACTGTATAACTGAATGAAAAAAATTATTGGCAATACGATAACTTTAAAAAGACTTTGGATTTCAAAATGACTTATTTATGCATCTTTCAGAAAGCTTCGATAGCAATGTGTTGATTAACTTTGATTTTAAAAATGTATCACAGAAATAGAATAATAACTTGGTGCCAAAACTTATAATCACGCAAAATAAATAAATTAAATTTTTTTGACGTTGCCCATAAATAATTTATTAAAATTTATTTGTAGTAGTATTGCTCTAAAACTAAAAGCTTTTATGAAACCAACATTTGAAACGAGTCTAAGGTTCAATGAGAGAAACGTTATATATATATATATATATATATATATATATATATATATATATATATATATATATATATATATATATATCTATATATATATATATATATATATATATATATATATATATATATATATATATATATATATATATATATATATATATATATATATATATATATATATATATATATATATATATATATATATATATATATATATATATATATATATATATATATATATATATATATATATATATAT
>JABUQX010062408.1:20000-64800 GCA_015478945.1 Trachelipus rathkii | reverse complement strand
GGATTTCCCGGACTGAAAAAGAAGCACAGTGTCTTGCCAAAAAAACAAAGGAGGAATGAAGAAAGAATGAAGAAAGGAGGAAGGAAGAAGCATGAGGAAGGTGTGGAAGGAGTCTTGAGGAAGGTGATGCGTTGAGTAGGGAGTTAGACAGTGCATCTAAAAGGGGTGCCAGGGCACGCCGGTGCGGTTTGCCGACGGTTAATTAAATATATGGTTGTAGATACAAAAAATAAAGTACAAAAGCTTGCGATTGGCCTAACAATAATATAGTAATTTGGTGCTTGTTAAAGATATAATTCTGCGAAGCCACCCATCTAGAAAATTTTTACTGTGGAGTTATTGTGTTGGTAAAAAAAAAATAAAAAAAAAAAAAAAAAAAAAAAAAAAAAAAAAAAAAAAAAAAAAAAAATAATACTAATAATAATATATTTGAAACTTTGAAATAAAACAAAAATATAAGTTGAATTTTTTTAATTTTCAATAATATATTTGCAAGCATTTATCTATGACTATGAGCAAAAATAATATGTTGAACAAAATAAATTAATAAAATATATTTTTATAGTTTCACAAATGCAACAGTTTAGAACGAATATAAAAGGGAAATTAATAAGTCTAATAGCTGCTATTGTATAATTAATAAAACGCTCAACAAATTACACATTGCTTTAAAATTATCTTACAAGTTTTAAATTGCTTATATATATTATATTTCTACAAAATTATTTGTAATATGTAATAAAAATTTAATAAACTAAAAAAATTATGATACAATTCTATAACTAATTATATAAGATAATATAGATAAAATATATATATAATAATATAATATATATATGTATAATTATAGAAAGTGATATAGTATAATATATATATATATATATATATTATATATATATTATATTAATTATAATATATATAAATTTAAATCTATATATATAAACTTTTTACTACTAGGAGCATTCTAACTCGCATTTAACAAGCTTCATATATTACAAAGTTAAACTAAACTAGGCATTTTAGGTCTCTGAATTATACATAAATATTTTAACACTAAATATATATTGCAAACATTTAATTTCAAACACAAGATTATAAACTTTAAACTATACTTAAAATATTGAGTAAGAAACTATCAAAAGATAAAGTATTTTCTAACAGTTATATGATCGGTAACTTTTAATTATCTCAATCCTAAATACTGTAAAATAAAAATTAAAATTCCTCAAATTATCTTATTTCTATATAATTATTAATTATTTATGCTTTGTATTGTAACATATATTTAATTAAAAAATTCAAAAACCATTCAAAATTTATTATTATTATTTGAAACTTTCAAATATATTAATATTTATTATATTATTATTATGTATTACATCTTAAATTTAATTACTTGCCTAAATGATAAATATTTTGATTTCTTAAGCCCTTATAATGTACTCTATACTTTTTTTCTTCTTTTAATTATAAGACTCTTTAACTTGTAATCTTCAAGCTTAAAGAAATTTCGATATCATTTGCATATCCTCTATATTATATTGTCTTATAATATATTATTATATAATATATAATATATACATATATATATCAACTGAGTAATAAATATAAATAATAATATCTATATATAGAATAATATATTATATAATTCTATATAATAAATATACATCGTAGTATGCTTCTTCTTTGGACAGTAAAGATTCTCCGGTTTCTTTTTGTCATCTGTACGTAGTGGTCAAACACAGCACGCTCAGTCTGGCTAGGTCCTAGGATCGTGAATCCAGCATGTGTGTGTGAACAAAATATCAGGGGTATTACAATACAAAATTAAATAATTATTTTATGCCATGCTTATGTAAATATATTATATAATAATATATTCTATATTAATATATATATTAATATTAATTATATAATTTATATACGATTATAATATATATTAATTAATAAGTATATATATATATATATATAATTGTATATATTATCAAAGTGAGAACGTTAATGAGAAAGTTAACGAAGTTAATCCTTAATCATTAACAAAAAAAATTAACTGCGTTAATCATTAAAAACGTTTATCAGGTTAAAGTAATTAACGGAAGTTTATACACGTATCGGTTAACGTTTAACCGTCTTCAAAATATGAAGAATATGCTAATAAGTTTCGTAATTGTCACAAATATCATAAGATTCGGCAGAAATAAAAATAATATAGAATAATAATAATACATAATTATATAAATAATAATAATAATAATAATAAGTACATATAATAATAATAATAATGAATAATACATATAATAAATAATATAATAAATAATCTAATAATATCCTCTAAACAATAATAATAATAATAATCCTATCAGACTTAAATAATTTAGTTTTTGACTTAGCAATACTTTTGCCGCTTGCCAAAGAAACTTCCAAAGCGTAAATACCTTATTATTTAATACTCAATACCGGGTGTCAATAGATAATTAGTAGAGATAATTATCAACCTTCACAGTTTTAATACAAATATGTATTTTTGTGATAAATTGCAACAGCTTCACTTAAGAGAGCTACTTCTTATATTTGTCAATAGTCACGAAAAAGCAAGTTCAAGTTACGAACGAAAGATATAGATGGACCTCATCCATTGAGTCATGAACGTCACTCAGTACAAGTCTTCTTTGTCCTCAGCGACCAATAAGAAGAGTGTATCGACGCATTGGAAGAAAAAACAATGTTAAACATTCTAACAGGGGATTTAAGTACGTTTGAACCGAGATAAAACACATTTGAGCCATTCGCAAGAGGAGCGTTTCAGCAAATTTGAAAAAAAAAGCGTTACATCTGTTATCGAGAATCGAATCTAATACAATAGTAAAATTGATCAGGCAGAAATGATTTTTATAAACTTCGTAAATTTAAAGGATAACGGGTAACGGATCGTAGGGAAAAATTTGTAACTTCGTTATACGAATCTCACAAAATGTTTAACTCGTTAATAATCTGTTGACTTTTTTCGAAATTAAGAAAGGCGTTAAAAGTTAACGAAACACAACAAGTAACGAGTTGGAATTAACTGGAGTTCACTATCTCTAAGCGCGTAATGCCCACCTTGTATATAATATTTAATATATAATTATATTTAATCATATATATAGTAATATTATATATATATAATCGATACTAGGCGTCAATAATAATATAAAATATAATATATATAATTATATTATTATATATATAATATATATATTATATTATATATATAAGAAATATATATATATATTAGCGTACGCTATATAACCTATATAGTTACCGCTATAGTTCAAGGACTGACAGCCTCCCGGATATTATCATTATATTATATATATATATATATTAATAATAATATATAATAATGTATATATATATAATAAATTATATTATATATTATATATAATAATATATATATATAATATATAATATAATATATATAATAAATATAATATAATATAGTATATTATAGTATCATATAATTATTCACCCACAAGTATATCCATGTATAAAAATATATCAGTGAGTGCGAATCTCTCAGGCACTTTTGGATTACGATAATACCGAATCCGAAACCGTGTGTGTGAACGTTGTATCGAAATCCGAGATAACCGTCAAAAGATACCAGCACTTCGGATATCAGTAATATCTACGCTCGAAATCGCGAATCAGATGTGAAAAAAACTTCTCGAATCCCCGAATCCGTAATCCCGATCCATGCAAATATAAGCCATGAATCCAGCTGCCAGGAAATTACCGAATTCCGTGAGTTTCGAATTCTCGAATCACGGATCACCTAACTAAATCCATACGTATATATCTCTAAAAATTAAGATTAACACACCAACTCGAAAACCTTGAGATTATTCAAACTTTCAAACACATTTATATGTTATTTATATAATTTGTTTTAATAGTTATAAGTTCATCTTTCATAATTTTATTTTTAATACCTGGAAATATTAGATATTAACATAACATTATTTATTACTTGATAATAGATTAATAATTTTCATAATACTCAAATTCAACTGGTGATTATTATATTATTCATACTGATCAAACGTACGTATACTCCAACAGTATATATAATGATTTTATTACCTACAGTATACATAAATTTCTAAGTCTTAATAACATAGTATAGTTAAACATATGAAAACTAAGTAAAAATAATATTATATATGTGATACAAAATGAGCAAAATATAATTATTAAATCATTAATCACTTATGACAGTCCGATATTAAATGATATCATTTAACAATGTTCCTATCTTAATATACACCTCAGTTATAAGTAGCTATACCTTGATATGAGCAAGCTAGTATCTATAGTTTCTTATATCTTTTTTTCTTCATGCATAATCTCTAACTAAAACTAATTACACATAAATTACCTATATACATAGGCGTTCTTGATTCCAGGAGGGCAGGGTCGTGATGCAAACAGCTGCCCTCCATAGCAATCTGTTATGCTATATTCGATTACACACTTTTGTACAATACTTCACAGTACATCATACAATCGTTAAACATTTCGTCTACTGTTCTAAAGTGTATAGAAAGAAGCTATAAAAAATATCAATATATCTAGAAAGCCATAGCCCTAGGTGAAAATAATCATTAATAGTTTTAAATTAGAACAAAGTGTCTCATGTTAGAATTGTGCAAGGTAGATTCATCTAGTAATTCCATTATCCCACTAGATCCTCTCTCTCTCCAGACGTTTCTATTGCTCATAGGCATACCTTCTTGTGCACAGTTAAAATAACCAGATAATATTATCAGTTCCAAATATGGCATGGAGTAAAACGAAGCAGAGTTTATTTAACATTATGTATAGTATTGGATTGACTACTACGTATACCATAACTTATACGAATACTATAATACAGTTTTTACTAATTACAAGTAAATAGATAGCTATGAAGATGACAAACAACTACCTCGAGATGATAAATCCCGGGGTATGCGCCCATTATGTTTACCCTATATAAACGCTCTTATTAGAAAAATATATTGGAGTATATCAATGATTAATATTTTAACTATACCTATTAAACCTTTATTTAATATATATAAGTAACCCAAAAAAGAACTAGTTCACGAACTAACAACCACTCAACACTAATACTTAACATATTCTTGTGCTAGTTAAAATTCAGTGAGATTATAAGCTAACAGGGAAAGGAGTTAATTACAATGTTTACGAATCCTTTTGATAAAGTAATAATTTTATATCGAAGAAAATTTAATACTGTACTATATACACACAAAATAAATAAACTTTATTATTTAATAATACCTGATCACTTCTCATAAACCCTTGTCCAAGGGGAAATAAAATACAATTCTGTGGTATGTTACATGTGTAATACTATGGTGTTATGAATTATTTTTTTGTAGTAAGATGAAACAAAATAATAACAAAAAAAAAATCGTTAATTTATTTTTTAGGTGACTCGAGCGGCAGAGGTGACAGAACTTTATTATTAATTTGTCCCTACTATGTACATGGTTTATGAGTCAAATATATGTAGTAAGTGCCATTCGTAGTTTACGATATTATATATATATAGACCATCAATACGTTTGAGTTATAAGAACTCTCGTGATAGATTACATCAATCATAAACAGCGTATGATAGTACGAGAGGGAGATAGTCATCGTATACTCTAATGCTCTGATAAACTATATACCTATATATGATATTAATAAAGTAGACATCGGCTAAATGATAGAGCGCTTTCTCTAGCGACGTGGCAACATTCTTTGGGAACGTTCATTGCAAAGCCATGTTGAGGGCAGTCGAGATGATCGCTCGCGCACACCAAATACTTAACATAGCAGCGATCTCTCAAGGACCCATGCGCACCCGAGAGTAGTCTGCGGGTATAATCAGTACCCTACCGTAGGTCCGCAAGACGAGACAACCTCACGATAGCCGCACTATCGTGTTCTTTGATAATATCTTATCACATCGTTTAGTAGATATGCTACATAACAAGGTTATTTATAAAATATAAATATATAGACTACATTCTAATACAAGTCTTGACTTAGAGAATATTATGACTGACAACGCGTGAATATATTAAACACATTTATATCCAGAACTAATTTTTTTTAATGACTATTACAACTGAGAAAATTTTTAATACAATCATATTATTATCTTTTAAACGATAATTTACTCATAACCCATATAGTGCTTATTCAAAACCAGAGCATAATCTCAACCAATTCACTCGTCATTTTTCTTTCCTCTGATATATTATCTGTACTGTATTTTTTAGATCTAGATGTTTTTTTTTCTACTAATCTAAACATTCGTAGTATTATAACCAAGTTTAGTCATCTACAAAACACTGTCTCCTCTTTGTCCCTGAGTAGTAGCTAAAGTTAGTATTATTTTCGAATCGTAGATAGATGATGCTTTCTTACTTCAGCTTTCGTTAAATTTAATAAAATTAATCATACCTCGTCTAATATCTAATCCCCAACGAATACTTGCGCACATAACAAAGTTTTAACTAAACATTACACAAATAACAAAATTTTTATCCTGACATAACATTAAAAATAAAGTCCTTTGAATAATAGGTTATTTAAAATGCGTAAAAGTTTACTGATTTTTAAAGCAGTAAATCGTAATCAATAATCTCAGACCACCCATCCTAGCAGTCTTCTTAGTACACAGTCACCTGCTGTTGATCTATGAATACTATTGATTTCATTAAGTCATTTCGTAAGCATATTTTGAGGGGATCATACTAAGTAACTATATAAATATAAATAAGTTCATATATATTTACAACCAACTAACGTAATATTATGAAGATATAACCTAATACAATAAGTTATTTTCATAAGCTAATCAAATAGAGCTAACAAATATAGCCCCCGACTAAGGTAAAGTATTATATGATACATATGTCAACACACACAATGCATCTGATGCTAAGGAGACCCTTGTATGAATTGATGCAACTCATATTATAGTCGAGCGCTCATATCCAATGTAATAAGGTAAGCATCCGCGCCACAGGTTGCGATAAAAACTCACTTCTCAGTGTATAATCAAGACGTGCAAGTGCAGTGACGCTGGTCAATTACTACAGGCTTCCTCATATATTGCATCCTTTCTCGTTCATATACATCCTGCGAATATCTTCCCGAAGATACCTCAGCCGCACAATTCAACTTACACTTGTGAGAACAATTGGATTAGAACTCCACTGACACACATTACGAAAACCAGAAGTATAAATACATCAACGATGACAGTCTTTAATAACAAATCTGAGATACAAACAGCTAAGCAACTGAGACCTTACTATAGTACTTCAATACCATGAATCCTTGATTGGGTTGTGCCAGCAGTCATCTCTGTCCAGCCGCAGCACCCATCAGCTAACTAATTCATCGAAGTTCGTGCAGAAATCCGTAACTCAATTCCGTATTATCGTAGATATCAATAATAACCTCTTCTGTAGGAACAATTATCGGCTTATTTACTGAGAGACACAACTCATATGAATTAACAAATCTACATTCCTTCCACCCACATGCCCATCAAAACAATCGATGAGTTAAAAAAAAGCAATAAAGCAGCTTAATTTTTTATACTCGTTTACTATAGAACGCATACGACCGAAGAAGCTTAACAATTTTACTAGTCAAAGATTTAGGCAGTAGGACATAGTAATACTTACTCGAATAGTGAAAATACCTATAAAGATTTCTTCTTTCTATCCCAGATCTTAACGAGACAAACGTTTGTCTTTCTCCGTTCGACTGTAAAGATGCTTTTATGAACTAGCTGCTGACTTAGCCTCTATTTGACAACCAGCTCACAGTCCTAAGAGAGCTTCCCCTTAAAGCACTTAACAGACGAAGTCTATAATACATTTGACGCCGAACGATATCTAAGAACAGTTCAGTCTCAACTATCTGTACAATGAAGAAGAACAGTATAAAACGGCTGCCTAGTTGACTTGAGGTGTGCACGGGATATTGAAGTCTCCTTCGCCCCTTGAGAATATTGTTATATCGTAACGAGTATCTTTGGGTAGAGAGATTGGGGCTCACAAATACCCAGAAAGAGGAGTTTAGCTATAATTAGTGTACTTTTTCGCTACACCAATGGCTGCTATATTGTGAATTTTCCATCATTGCAATTGATTTGACTTTCTGAGTTGTTAGTACACAGCATATGTGACTATCGTATTTAATTGCATATTACACCCAACAAAGTTTTTCAGTCTTCTCATACCATTTAATAAGCATAGTTCAATAATCATTAATCCGGTACTTGATATAATGTACAATGACCCAACATTACTGGTCGTATGAATATCAGCTTAAACATCTGAAAAGTCCCTACTTATCAGAAGGTATAGTAGCTACAGGTCATAAATACAGATATGTCCACTTTTGACGTCATAATTCAAACAACAGGTAAGGCCGTATTTAATATCTACAAAAATCCCTTACTAATAGTGAACCAATCTCATCAATGAATTACACATCTTGTTAACTATGAATTGTACATATAGCTTCTCAAGTGTCACTGTTTCTGAGTATATAATAATTCAGATTGGCTATGATTAAATCTGTAGACTATTAGCAAATTCATAGGTGACAACCTAACATTACTCAACAAAATTTATATACTCTGGTCATCGTTTACTAACGCATCATCGTATCTGTATAACACATAGTAAATATTATCTTGATACAAAAACTACATCATTCTATTCTAACTAATATTCAAGTGTATATATTACATTGTCTAATAGTAAAGTAATTATAAATACTATATTAGTTAACTTATTAAGTAGTTTTGTAACAACAGTTTCTATTCAACTCTATGGATCATTCATACACGCTAATATGTGACCTGTGCGCAAGATAAGCCCTATGGATGGCCCCTTGAGCGAACAGGAGTGTCGACTCTCTGGCTCGGAGTAACCCACCGAACCCCCGCTTGTCATAGCTCGGCGGCTCTCATTCCACTCCGCACTCGACGCCCGCGCCACATATGCTCCAGCCGTTTTCATGAACCGGCTTTCTACCTCCGACTTCCCGCACGTCTCAAACATAACGCTATACCCGGTAGTCAGTTCCTATCAACCTCTTCCTCGTTGTGTGCTTGCTCCTCCCCTCGCAGGAACTGCACACCCTTGTTCACAAGGCGCCCGCCTCCCCTCCCCTCCTCTAGCCGGCCTTTCTCTCCGTCTCTCCCAAACATGCTTATCATGTGTTCTGCTCGAATCTCTGTTTCTTGAAATATCCTTGATAATTATCTCTCCCATTACCAGTCAATTAGATACATTCAATTTCTCAGCTAACTTCCCACTCTCCAGACTATTTCCTGCACCAAAGCATCTGACCCTCAACACACTATTACAAATCCTCCTCCATTTGTCTTACCGAACGAAATCGAATGACGTTTTGGTTCAAGACTCTCCCTGCGCACTTTCATTGCAATTATACATGCATCGAATGCTAAATTGCTTTTCGTAACAAAATGACCTTGGGCATTGTTTACGTTGCTCCTTCAGCGTTTCACATCTCGCATTACCATCACCGCTGGTACACAATTTTGTTTAACAATGATCTAGAGGATATATTCGTCTATCTTAGCTATTTTGGGCGACTAGAATGCTCTCCCGCTTCCATATATCTCACTAGAAGGCACTCAAAATGCGTCATTCTCACCAATAATTCTCTCTATAATCGTTCCTCGTCATCCCTCCCCCCGTAAAGCCCAACTTGCATATCCAATAGTAGTTCAATTATTTTTTCTGATATCAAAAATCTTTGGTTTTGTTCTAATTTTAGAACATACGCATCTTGGTCACCTTTGATCATGCGTAGTCTGTCTATGATTAAATCTGGCTCGTCCTCTCTCCTCGCTTGCTTTCGTTACTTAATCTGTCGCACAACACTAACATGTCCTCTACCTGATTTATTTTAAGCCCCTTTTATGCGCAACCTTCTTTCGTCATATAGTCTCCCCTGACAAACTTACTTACGCTAACCGCCTCTTCCCTGTCTTCATTCGCTCACTAGTGGCAATTTTTCAGCTGTAAGCCTCAGTATCTAGTTTTCAACTCACGTCTATCGATTTCCGCGTGTCAGCTCAATTTCCACTCTCTGCTCCTCCTCCTTCTCCTCAGCTCATATCGCTCTCGCGTCTACTCTCCAAACAATTGATGAATTTAGTATCAGCGCTTTATGTACTGACTGATCCCCTGTTCGCTCTCAATTATACACGACATCGATACAAATATCGCTCACTTGCTCCCAGCTCTAATACCTCTCTGACGAGCAGAGGTCTACTGATATATCAGATACAATAATCCTATACCCTCTCTCGTCCTGAATTTCACCCATCCCGCATTGGCCATCCTACACCTCACCATCTGTCATTCCCTAATTGGCACGGCTATCTGCACATATGCTTCGCTAAACTCAACAATCACACCTTCCAGGTTTTCTCTTCGAGATTACAAGGTATGTTGTTGCCTTAGATTTAAACTTATTGGTTTAATATAATAAACTATAGTATATATATATCATATATATATTTGATTATTATTATAACTATTATATGATTGTAATAAAAATATATTAATGACCTCACTCAATGTTGGATATAGATATAATATTAACTATCTGGTATTGTTTAAATAGAGTAGTAATAGAGCTCGAGATATTATGATAAATTTTTTATATGATGCCCTGCTATAGCTTAAAGTGTGCGGCGTCTGGTGTATATAAGTAATACGTGAGCTGATGCTTAAGTTATTATTTATGTTGATAATATAGTGTCAGTTTGCCTAGAATTATTGCTATATATGATCTATAATATTTAATATATATATTATATATAATTTATGTTATTTTAGTTTTATTTAATTCTGATCTTAATAATATAGTCTAATATGACATGAATGTTATATACTCGAATATAGAAAACGATGATCCTTATTTGATTGAAGTATTACGTGTACATATTATAGTTCAAGAGTAGTGTATCTTATGATATGATAATTGTGGCTATTAAAATGATATGTGGTTTTTGAATACTCTTGATAACTTATCTACTAAAATAATTTTTTAAATTGTTGACATGGTCTTGCTCGATTTCGAAAAAAGTTTGTTTTAATAAAGTAATCGAGTATATGTTAAATGTAACTAATGATTATAGTTAACTATCTCTCTCTCTCTCTATAATTCTCACATAGCAGTTCGTGGAGTTGAGAATTTAATTTAAGATAATGTTTTGAGGTACAAGGAGTTTGCTACATCAATGAGGGTTATGTGTTGTCTCTCTGGTAATTTGCTCCCAAATTTATTTCCTCCCCTCCCAAAAGGGGCATTATACATTTTGATATATCCTGTTATTTCGAATCACATATGTTAAGCTTATCCCTATTTGACATTACGAAACTGATTATATTATAGTTTTTGGGCCCATTCTATAATACTTGTAGTCTTTTTGTGTTTTATTCTGTGTTCATTTAGTCTATTCCTCTCAGAATATTTGTATCGCTCTTTTATACAACTCCATAGTTCTGTTATTGACCTATTAGCGAATCATCACATCCTCAAGGAACTATGTAGGCTATAGAAATTGTACGTCAAACTTTAGGAAATAAAGTCATGCATAGGTGTGCACGTGTGTTATCGTATTTAAATCGACGATATATAACTGCATTTTTTCTAATTTTGCATGTTAATGAACTTCCTTGTCCATTTCAAACCCTACTAACGTTTTAGTGTACTTTGTTATAATTATATGAAAGAAACATACGATTAATTTATTGTTATTGTGGCGAACAATTTGTGGTATATTTAAATTTCATTGTTTCGTTTACTGTATTTCAGGGATTAAATTTTATCTATGTTTGTCGACACTGTATATGTCATCACAGGTTGTTCTGATATTTTATTAGATTTTTATGATTTAGGTACGATTTTGGGGATCATCAAGTTGATCATATCTATATTAGTTAAAATGTATAATCTGGATAAGTTTATTGTAAATAAAAAAACATTTAGATTAATTCAGCTCTTTAGAATCTCATTATAACTTATATAATTATAAGTACCTAATCTAGTTAAAAGCCAGTATGCTCTCGTGCGTATACATATATTACGCATATTTACTCCACATATTAAAATTTGGAATAGTGTGTGTTAGAATCTCTGCGACATGAATAAGTCTAGAAAGATGAAAATAGAGTGTCACTTTTCTGCAATATTATTGTCCACTGTTTCTATACACTCGATGGTTGTACTGAACTGTTCTACAGATGTATAAAATAGATTTGACTATCAATTAATATTTATTTTCGTGACTCTAAATCTTGATCAAACTCGATTTGTAAATGTTTTATGATTTTCACCTGGGCTAAACGTACATCCACTCTATAGTATTGCATTAGTTTTTATTTTTATGAACCTTTTAGTGATATATGATTTATGTCTCTTAGATATTCATAACTCTAAAAGGGATAAATTTATTAATTTAACTCATTTTTCCAATATAGATAATATAGTTTATGTTTGATGTAATTGTTTTTCCAAGACAAATCTCTCAAGCTAGAGTAGTGACTTACCCCATAAATTCGACAACATAGATTTAATGGTGTATCAAGATTCGATAGCGTGCCAATTTCCTCTGCTTACCTATACTAATTATCTGCATGGTTTAAAAGAAAGAATCTCAATGACTTAAGGCGTTGTATATATAACAAATCTCATTATTCTTTCACTCTCAGCTAGCCAAACAGATTATAACGCATAGTTGATACTTATGACATCTCAATTCTCCGTCATCTCTATCGTCATTAGTAATGTCCTCTCTATCATATTCAAATGAGTGTGAAGTTATACAATTGGTCTCTACCCAACGCTCAGGAGTGTCAAAAATACCTAAATATCGATCGATTAAAATCTCGTAATATGTTTATCGTCAGTAATCTACATCTCAGCTTGCATACCTAGTTTTTGAAGATTCATATTTCATTTTCGCGCGTGTAAAAAAAAATTCTGATGGAAGATATGGTCTCTGCTATCAACCTTATGTCAAAAAATGGTACATGGTGTGTTTAAGAATAAAATCAATATATTCACTGTTTGTAGAAATATTCGTATATATTAACTTGAAGCGCGACTCAGAAAGGCGCTGTAAAAAACACCAAAAACAAGTTGAGGCAAAAGAAAATATTTTCATGTTCTCTTTATGTGCTCCTTTCGAATAAAATCTCTCGTGTGTTAAATTTCTGTTTTATTTATATGAGAAAGTATTTAATGAGAACTTAATGTAAAAATGAGAAATGGTTCTGTACTTTATGTAGCTACGAGTCTCCCCATATGAAACCATGTCACTTATTTCTCATCATCTCGTGAGTTATTTATTAGTTTTCGCAAATTGTTTCATGAGTTATTCTGTAAGATGTAGCTTCTTATTGTAGCCGTCTAATGATTATGACGCAAAAATAATAGAAATATTGCATATGTGTTATACCACAACTACTTTCTTGATTATCCCTCGCTGTACAAGCGTTTAAAGGATTGATACGAGCACTCAAGGTCGTCATTCTCTTTTGGGATTGTTTCTGTTTCTCTCGTGTATTATTATTGTTATTGTGGTTATTATTATTCTTCTTATTCCTGTTATTACATTGCACATACCTGATTGATAGAATCATAAAGATTAGTAAGCTCGAGTGTTCTCTGAAAATTCTCGGATCTGGAATCGACCACTGTATATCCGACATCCGATTATAGGATCAACATACTTTTCGGTGATGAATGCCAGTATGGCACTCGAGTATTGTGTGTTCGCTGAGCATATCCTTCCTGGTGTGTGCTCTCGGTATGAAATGACCGTTGTTCCGACGTGTTGGTGTCCGTAAAGAGTGTACTCGTGATTCTCTCGTGATCCGATCCACACCCGCGGATTCGAATCCGAATCCGAATCCGTGATGTTCGTTCGTAAGCCGGTAGTTTGAATCTCTTGAACGTAACGAATTCTCGTATAGTCGGTTATTTCATGTGATCAGGTCAATATGACTATAAGATTATTCTAAACGTAGTGATACTATTAGTATATGTAAAGATTAGGGGTTAATATAGATTTCCACGATTGATTGGTTATACTTGATATAGATATTGGTCAACGATTTGTTAAGGTAGGGTAGTAATATATAATATACTAGATTTTTTGTGTTATTAGAGTAGTGATATTTGTGATTAGATGATAATATTGATATGTATAGTATATTGGGTTTTTTTTTAGAAATAAGAAGGTTATAGGTGAATATATAGGTAACTGATTGTGGTGACGCTTAGTAATTGATAGTCTTAATCTGAGAGAGTATAGAGTATAGGATTTTTAGTTTGAAAGAAGTCTATTTAACAACTGTAGACAAGTATTTTTTCCTTTATGATGAGTCGGAAGAGGTTTTAGATAGGATAAACAGAGTGAAGGTATTAGTAACAGATATTTTTGGTGATATTTTGAAAAGAGAATTATATTACGAATGTTAGTTAATGTAAGTAGTATGGATTTTTCTCTATGTTGCTACTTCTGATCAAATCTTTAGTTGGTTTATGTATATTTGCAATTATTTTAGCACAACCTTTATAATATTGGTTAGTGGATATCTTATTTATTACGATTAGTGTTTTCTCATCTCGCTGTCAGTATTGATATTAACGGTTGTGATAATTTTTAGTTAAATGTTACTGCTGTTGTGTAAGATTAACGTTATGATGTTTTGGATTGCTTGAAAACGTAAGAGTAGTTACGTTTTGTTAGTACAAGGCTGCTACTTTAGGTGGTGTTACAGTGTGGAACTTTGTTATGTTAGCAGATTTATTCGTGTGTAAGATGTGTTAGGTTTTCTTTGATCATTATTTGCTTAGTTCATGTTACGTTTGTTACTTATTGAGTGTGGAATTACGCCGAGAGGCGGCTGCGGGCGCGCGTCGCTGCTCATCAACAGTGCTTAGTCGCTCGATGGACTCTTTGCCATGTCTTTGTCGTATTTTCATAGGCTTTCGCGGTACATATCCTACTAGTTTCATGACAGAATCTCTAGCATGAACAGCTTAGTACCTTCTTAGTTTGATTCTAATGTCGAGTGATGATCTCATACTTCTCTGTGCTTCACACAGCAACATTCACTCTCAGAGTTCAAATTAATTAATGTATTATAACACACATTAACAATTGCTTAAGTTATTTTAGTATTATTCAATATGTTTAATAACCATTTTAGACATAGCATGTACTCTGTGCCAGTAGTATCAAGCTAGATTTTAATAATAATTCATTGCCAACCTATCCGGCTAATAGGTGCTGCTAGTGCGAATAATATTTTTTTTTTAGTTTGATGAGAAGTGGTTTCACCATGTGAAATGTTTATAAAATGGTATGGTGTCGACATGTGGTTGAGTATATTGAATTTATGTGTATAATTTATGAATCACGTCTTTAATCTATTGTGTAGAGGGTACATGAGAATTAATAGTTCAAAAAGACTATATCTCTAACAGTTGCCATATTTTTACCAATTTTAATAGACACCACCATTTTATTTCTATCTTACAGACCTAATGGGTTAAGCAATTAACTAATTATTAGATCCTATAACATCTCGTAAGCTCTTGTCGGCAATCTCCTTAGAACTATCATTCTCAAAAGTCTATAATCAGACCAAAATTGTCGGGCTGCAACTGTAGTTAAAACTTATGCATTGCTCGTGACAATTCCATGTGTCATAAACTCACTTAATCTTTTCCTTATCACTACTGTAACTCTCCATACTCGAATTCCTCCAAGTAATACTTTTGTGTCACTTTTCTCTATTGATCGTGGTCAAATCTTTCTTTTTCCTTAGTTCACTGCGCATAGGTTGTTATTATTTATAGCAAGCTCTTTGACTCATTTTTTCTATATCGTTGGTACCCTCCTATGAGCGAGGAGTACTTATTACCTACAATGAGAGAACTATATATATTTTATTATTTAACCATATGTATACTAGACACTTATTTATTCTGATAGCCTTCACGAATAATCATCTGACTTATTAAAGACACACATTCCTATGTTATAGAATACTTACCCGACTTACTATTATCTTAACGATCTCAATGAAATGAGTGAAAGCCTTCGAGGAGTGGTGACATTCTACGCACAGCACGGTTAGCTCCCGGCGGCTCAATACTCTCGGTAATATCATATTATAAAAGATGTAAGATGCACTAGTCACGCTCAAAAATACCGATACTAGTACCTCGTCTACCCTGTCCTAAAAACCTAAATCTAACTAATATATCTTACATCCATTTTTTTAAACAATCATATACAGATTTTACAGAATATCCTCTAAGAAGAGAAGTGGATTTTGGACTCCTCTCATCTTTAGAGAAAAACCAAAGGAGGAAAGAGAATAAAAGTACACACAACAGAGAAAAATATTTATACCTCCCCAATGTCACCAAGTGCCTATTACAGATTTTTATTAGCTCTGTTATACTATAAGAAGAAGCAGAAGCACTTTGATTCTTCACTAGGTTTTCTTTAAATTAGTAATTGTGACAAACATAGCTTAACAGGTTTTGCAGGTATATATTTGTACATGCAATAATATATAATAAGTAATAATAAATAATTAATAAGTATAATAAAATTAATAATAATAATAATAATAATAAAATAATAATAATAAATAATTAAAGATAAATAATAATAAAGTTAATAATAATAATATAATAATTAATAATAAGTAATGACTAAATAATATACAGAACAGTCATAATAATTATGGAGATAGATTATAATAAGGTTACTCTAATAATAATACAATAATGAATAATAAAATAGTATTAATCTACTAAATATTAATAATATAATAACAAATAATTGACATAATTAATAATAGATAATAATACTAATATTTGATAATCGTAATAGTAGACCAGAATGTGTAACCCCGATTTTATGAAACTCACCGGATATACTCTAAAAAGAAAAAATAATGGAAGAATATCATATAATAAAAGCGTTACCGCTCTAAAATTGTTAAAACTTCCATAGTATTATTCAACTATTTTCATCCTTACCAAATTTTATGTCTTATTAAAATAGTCTCTAGGTCAGGTATGATGTTTTGAATTCATCGGAGCGTGGGGGTAATAGAGAGCCAATAATAATATATGTATATATTACAAATCTACTCATGAACCACCGAAATAGGATGGCCCTTAAACGAGCACGAGGCTCACTAATTTTTTTTATAAAAAATGCCCGTATAAGAGGAAAGTTTAAAACTCTTACTGGACGCTCCAGATAATGATTCTTTGATAAAGACAAGTCATTTTTGCTCGTTTCCTAACTTCTATCAATATAACGATTACTCGTTATCCAGAGTGAAGGCAATATAAACCATTTGCTATTTTGTTATTACTGATTTCCTTTCTATTATAGGTATTACAAATCGTAAGGCATACTTTCGTATTAGGTAGTTTATAGAGATACAAACGCTTTCTTATATATATACGTATATATATTATATAGTATAATATAGAATAAATAAATAATGGTTGTTATGTGTAGTATAATAATGCGCTAACTTAGTTACTATATCATTATGCGCTCAGTTCTGTAATAATTGTCTGATATCTATGTACTAAAACAGACCTTCGTCTGTTTGACCTCCAATTAGGCTTACTCTATGAGGTATCGCTTAATACTATAAACGCTCGTATAGGCCTTAAACGCTACCACACGACAGATTCAAGCAACAAAGAGTACAGTTATAATAGCGCATATATATATATAATTACTTATTAATTACTTCATTAACATTAGCATCACGCCTCGGATTGTTAGTGGGCTGACCCCAGCACTTAATCGTCTATTCTTACATCGTCATCTCGAGCATCCTAAAACAGACCTGCGAGAAGCATATATTACTTTTCCAGGATGCTTGGATCAGTCATCGTACATGCCTTACAATCTTTTAACCAGGAGTTTGCTGATTACTCATCAAATCCTACGAAATCTTCGTATCCATTATTTTAAAATATACTGATCCGGCTCCTCTATTTTAAAGTTTCCCCGAATTGGATACCTATACTTAATGTATGTATCGTTCTTGTTCCTAGATAGGAATGAATAAGGCTTGTAGTAGAGGTACAACTTAAGGTGTGATTATAGTACGTCACCTATATTAATTACTTTAATACTTAATATATTCTATCTATAATAATTATATAATTAATTATCTATATTAATATTATATATATATATTTTATTAATATATTTAATAGATTGCACATCTAATTATGTATGTTATCTTCAATCTTCATGTGTATTCCAATGTCATTGTGTGTTGACCTTTCTGTTTTGTTTTTATATATCTCACACTTCAATCCTACCAGAACTAATATTAGAGACACCATTCTATATCCATCTAATATTAATAGGTACATCAATATCATTATATCCATCAACCTCTGCTAGACAACATCTACAACACACCTATATCCTCTATAATATCCCTTAATGGTGGGGGAGAAATAATAAAATTGTCCGACATCTGATTGTCCTGCTGTTTTCGATAGTGAAGCAACTAAGTATTGTATTAGTAGTAGTCTTGATTGGCTGTCCTCACTTATCCACTTATAATTCTTTTCACAGAGTAATGTCTAAGCAGCTCATGAAGATGTTCGTGATCGCCGTTAAAGCATGTTCTATCTGTTCGCGAAAATAATGAATCGTATGATACATAGATATGTTACAGTGAAGTAAATTGTTAGTATGAATAGATAGACATAATGATGATGTATATATTAGAAAGGGCAATCTGATTTCTAGCTTGATAACTGAAATACTCAAAAGTTAGGTATGAGGGAATATGCTAAGAAGAGATGTTGGTGTGAAGGTGACTGTTGGTTTTTGTTTTTCTCAATAAGTGATTAGTGTTGTTGGTGTTGTTGATTATGTAGATATTGCAAAAATTGTTTAAGAATGAATAGTTTACATGCTAGATATGACGGTTTTTTTGTAGATATTGTGTGACTGGGAAAGAATGAATTGTCAAATGAATGGTTAGATTTACGGAAGATTCTAAATTCAAGATTCCACCTTGGTGCTAAGATTTCGAAAAAATTGATGGGTTTTAATTGTAATTTTATTTTCACAGAACCAAACATCACTTCAGAATTTATCCGAGGTGTTACATGATTCGGCTCCACCCAAGCCATTGATAAACTGTAACAAAAGTGGGAGTCGTAATTTACTTCAAAAACATGGAATGCAGATGGCAGAAGTTACTAGATTAACTATTCAAAGAGGTATATTTTTAAAACCCGGAATTTATGTTAATGTGATATGGGATCCACTTAATTTCATTATTGTAATCTTTTTTAGAGAAAGAAAGAAGTACTCTACAGTCTATGATACAAAGTCAGACTGCTGCTACTCCTATATTTACTGACCTTACGCTCTCACTTTTCAAGAAACATGCCAGAATTACTCATTTTTGTTTAACCCCTCTTCTCTTCCTACCAAAGTAAGCACGCTATTTCATAACTATTGCACCAGTTTTTTGATTGATTTTAGATATTTGATAATTTGTAATCTAATATATATGTAATTTCTATTAACATGTATCATAAAATAGTATTTTCTGAAAGGAGTTTTTAGTTTTGTAGAAGAATAGCTTAAGCTTGCTCATTTTCAGAGCTATTGGTTCAAAACCTTTCTTGTAACCCTAAAGTAGATTTCTTGTATTTTAATGCTTTTGAGTTATTCTTAATTTTATTGCTTTAAACTTGTGTTAGTTTAGGTCGTCAAGTTATTTAAAGTCACCTTAATTATTATTAGCATTTTTGTTACATTCACATGAATGTAAAATGCGTAAATCAAAGAGAATTTTGTCTGTTTTGAACAGTTAAGAAATTACAGCTAACAGTTGTAGAATCGTCAATAAAAAAAAGAAAATCAAAAATGAACTTTAGGTGACGTTTAACTTGATCTAATAATATTTTGTGGATAGACGAAGGACTTATTAATAGCTTTGTAACAATGCTTTTATTTTTTATATTTTATTGTACAATTTTGTTGTATGTAAAGGTGGAGAGCCGAAGTGGCTGCTGTAACAGATCATTCATTCCCCGACTATAATAACTCTCAAGGATATCAAGAAAATCTAGGGCAGGGAAAAATAAGTGAAACGGTGAGGCTTGCATCTTTCTGTTAGTGACTTAACAAGATGAAAATTTTTGTATTAAATAAGAAGTTAACTAATTCTCACAACTAAAGTAGTTTAAATGACTTCATACAAAATTAAAAAAACTGATTTAATATTTGATTATTTAGCGTTCTAGACATGAATCTGGAGCTTCTGCAAAAGTGCCACATTTTGAATTAAGAAGATCATCATCTGTTGGCCTTCCAGCTACGGGACTTTCTAGCCCAAATCAGAATCGGAGGCGTCATCCAACTCTTGGAGGTGAAGATAAATGGCATGATGCACTCTGTCTGAGTTATCTCAAAGAATTCATTCACTACCTTCATTGTCTGGGATTTACGACTCTCTGTATTCAGGAAACGCCAAAACAATCTGCAAGAGTGTAAGATTACTTTTGTTGTTTATTTATGCCCAGAAGTATATATATATATATATATATATATATATATATATATATTATATATATATATATAATATATATAATTATATATAATATATACTAATATATACTATTATATATATATATATATATTATATATATATATATATTATATATATTGGTTCATCCCCTGGCCAGGTGGGCCACAACTCATCACCTTACAACACTCCGCCTTTCTCTCATCAGCACCTTTCTATCTTTTATACGGCCTTTCTGTTTTTTTTGCCCCCCCAACTCAATTTCTCTCCTGCAAACATTCCTTTACTGACTCAATCCACTTTTTCTTTGGTCTCCCAACCGGTCGATTACCGGCACACCCACCACTATACATTCGCTTAACCAACCGACTATCATTCATCCTTTCCACATGACCAAACCATATCAACGTACTTTCATTTTTCTCTCATTGTACCCCTTCACACCACACAACTCTCTAATACGTTCATCCTCATTTTATCATTTCTTGTCACACCTAACACGCCCCTAAAAGATTGTCCATCCAAACACAATGTAGTTTATATCTATACCTCTTATTCCAAACCATAGTCTCACTCCGATACATTAACGCAGGTAACAACATACCCTCATGTAAAACCATAGCACACTCAAAATTTTGTCCCTTTACATCCACCAAGGATTTAATTGCACCAGCCTTCTTCCTAACATTCACAACTTTCCTACTACATTCTGGATAAAAAGTATAAAGTAATTAAAAACTTCACAACAGCAACACCTTTCTACCCCAAAAGAACACTGCAACTAGCACAATGCTACTCAAACATTTCATGTAAACCAGCATTCCATAATAATAGAAAAATTATATTATCAGACAACTTAGACAGACACTTCTCGAACAACCACTCAAGGCACTACAATAGGAATAAGCCACTCAAAACCCCCAACCACAGACCTCAATATCTCTAGCCTACATTTAAAATACCTTGAACTTTCTACCATCACATACCTAACCAAAATATACAGCATATCATCAGAACTTAATAATAATAAATAAAAATAATAATAATAATAATAATAATAATAATAATAATAATAATAATAATAATAATAATAATAATAATAATAATAATAATAATAATATAGTAATAATAATACATAATAATAATAATAATAATAATAATAATAATAATAATAATAATAATAATAATAATAATAATAATCATAATAATAAGCAAAAACACTCGAGCATATCATTCGCTTGCCTTCCAACCTTCCTTTCCACAATCTGCAAACTGTTAGAAAAACGTGTCCACAAAAAAATACAATTGCACATACACTCCCCAGACTTTCAATATTGTTTCAAAAAATCACACTAAACCGCTACCGATTTGACCACGATTCCCAAAACATCATTAAAACGGCCTTAATAAATCACCTTCATATTGAATCACGCTTGTAGCTAAACACACAAACATTCCTTCGATATTGTTACTAGTCACATCCTCATACATACAGAAATTACTAAACTCACCTATACCTAACAATTAAAAAAAAAATTGATTTCTAATTTCTTACCATTCCTCGCAACTCTAGTATCTAATAAAAACCGTAAAACTTAGAAACGGTGCCCTCCAGAAACCCTTCAATTATCTTTGCTCTTCAAATTGTTTACAGCAGGTCTGTCCATTCCAAAATCACCAGATTCAAAATTAATAACTTACACTGACGACATTTCCATTATTATTCAAAGTCCATTTATATCCACAACTACTAGGCGCACACACAAAATTATATCCAACAGCAATCCTCAAACACCCTAATTACCACAGACAGACTTTAATCCTCCTTCAACCCTCAGGTGCTAATCAGTTCCCTTCGGCAAATCTTTAAAGATTCTCAGACTCGCTTACGACAAACATTTTACCTTCTCAACTCGCATTCTTCCTATAACTAACCCTACCAACTCTCTCAAAATAATTATAGATGAGTCAACTACCCGTACCCTGGCATACATACGAAAATGAATAAAGATCTTCCCTATACCTGAGCCACCTGGATTTTCTAGGCACCCAATTTTATTCCAATACACTAAATCCTTTACACCCCTGCCACAACAGCCCCCAAAACCATACAAGTCCTTGCTTAATATCCCCACCCACATCATCAGCTCTATACTGCAGCAATATCTTCAGAACTATTCACCCCTACAAACAACACCTCACAAAACAAACACATCCACACAATTATTTCTCAAAAGTATCTTAACAGTCTACAGCCAAATCATCTCATCAACGCACGCCCACCCGATATATAAAACTCACAATATTCTATCCTGCACAACCCAAATCACATTAGCCATATTGAGGTCAGGTCATATCCCAAACTTACAATCATTCAAACACAAATTCAAAATACATGTTTACAAGAAACAGAAACTGCAGAGAACCTCGTTCTGAGGTGCCCCATCCTACCCCATAGAGTTCCAGATCTTTTCTCTGAGAGACTTGTCATGAATTTCCTAAATGCAGTGTAGCCCTTCAATTAAGCATGTACCAAAATGATATATATATATATATTATTATATAGTATATATATATTATATATATTATATATATATATATATATTATATATATATTATACTACTATATATATATATTATAATATATATATTATATTATATATATATATAATATATAATATATATATTATATATATATACTAAACATATTATATATATATATATATATTATACTTATATATATTATATATATACTCTCATTATATACTATATATATAATATAGTATATATAATATATTATTATATATATATAATATATAATATATAGAATATATTATATATTATATTAAATAATATTATATATATTATATATATATATATATATATATATATATATTATATATTATATTATATATAGTGATATATATATATATATATATATTATACATTCATGCCCCTGGCCCACCTTATTGGAGGGGCCACACCGCCTCCAGATAGCCGGCACTAGATATATAGAGAGACGGTTCCACAGGTCGAAAGAAGAAGTTTTACAGCGAAGGAATGGTACGAGGGGCGTCGGGGCGGTGGCACTCCAGAAGGAAGAGTGCTCATAGTGTCCTGGAATTGATACACATAAAGTGCTGAGGGGCGAATTAACGTTTGTCAAGTTCATTGGAATCTGAATCTTATAGTTGCATAAGGATGTGGGGTGGTGGTCTGATCTGCTCCGGGCGACGGTTAATATGCGTTTCTTCTGGACAGTGAATTCTTTTGTGGGAATGTTTGGGGATGGGGTGTAGTGGAGATTGTTATATATATTTTATATATAGTATATATTATTATACTAAATATAATTTGATATATATATATTATATATATATACTATATATATATTAAATATATATATATAATATATAATATATATAATTTACGCGGGTAATATTATACTAATAATATTATATATATTAATACTCTCTCTCTCTCAAATTTTTTTTTATATATATATAATAATATAATATAATAATATATTATATATATAATATATTTATATTATATATATATATACTAATATATATGTATATATAAATTATATACGGATATATATATATACTTATATTATTATTATATAATATATATATATTATATATAATATATATAATATATATATAATATATATATATATTATATAACTGCAGCAAACGAGACCTTTAATGTGAAAGAAGACCTCACCGAATTTAAATACCCGATCAGGTTATTTCCTCTCAAAACTTACCTTGTTCGGTCCATGTCTTTGGAGGACCGTTTTACTTCCACAAACATATTTTGCTTTGAGCCATATTTTTCAGTTCATGGTGATTAGACTATACCCCGGGTTTTTGTTACTTTATATAATATATATAATATATATATATATACTTATACTATATATATATATATATATATACTATATATATATATATAATAATATATATTATATAGTATATATTTGAGCAGTGTAACAGGACACCACGGCTCACAAAGGAGCGGCCACACTGGGCTGAAAAAAAAAAATCAGCACCATGGGAAGGGCCCTGTCAACTTATAATATGTTTCAAATGTCAAAGGATAGATTTGATTGGTGACTGAAAATTAATATGAGATAATCATTAAAAACTAAATAAAATTTTATCTTTGCATTGTTTTAATAGTACTTAAGATTACATAACAAAATCACATGTTATAAAGAATATTCAGCTCTTGAAGATAAGAGAAAAATTAGTGTTACTGCTAAAGATGGGAAGATTCAGATAAGATATGAGATAATCTTTTAGAAGGTGTTTTGGACCGTAAATTAGGAAAATAACGACAGCGAATCAGGGTCAGTTGGGAATCAATTCAATGAAGATATGATCGAACAGATTGCGGGATAGTGCGGACCGGGTCAAAATTTTGCAAATGGGAGGAGGGGTCTCGTGACATATAGTGACTGTGAGTGATACTTCTATGTGTGGCCAATAGGAGGCGTTGCACAGTATCCACTCATGTAAGCGATTTTCGTCTTGTGGGAGGAGACCACTCTCTCCGATGTTCGCTTATATGTTTTCTTAGTTTACCTTCCCCCGCCGCATCACTCGCCTCCAGCTACTCATTCTAGATGCCAACAGATCCGATAGAGCCCCGATTTGAGTAGCAGAAGATGTAGTCAGTTGAATGGGAGCGGCCTGTTCAATGGCATGCTGGGAGGGTACCTGGAACAACTCCGAGAAGAGGAGGCGAGCCATTTTGGGCTCTCTGTCAGCGATTTCAATGTTGCCAGTTACCCCTCATGAGAGGGAGTCAACATAAAATAATTTTGTTTCTTACGGGAAAGTGGAGTAGCGCGAAGAAATTGGTTGTTACAGCTTTGATACCATTGCGTTTTTTAGAATAAGGGTTTTAAGCGTTTAGCTCGCTATAGCGGAATCTGAATAACGGACATATAGTGATCTTGGCTTAAGGATTAGAATTCAGAGAAAGGTGGCATCATTCATAGCCGTTTAACTCTGCTGTAAAAATTGGACCAGCATAAGGGGGCAAGGGTATGGGAGAAGGTTTGCGGTCAAGGAAAAAGACAGCAGAAAGCGCCCACACTGCCCCTGTTTTAGAGCCGTCCGTTAGTAAAACACTGGAGTAAATTCATCGTTAACTGCGGAATGAGAAGGAATGATGCTTTTAAAAAGGCAGCAGGATGGCTAGATTTGGAGAGAAGGTCAGAGCCAAGCAATGGTGGGAGCAGAGGGGAAAAGCCAAGGTGTGTACCCTTCGTCAAAAGAGAAGCAGCACCTTTTGAAAGGGATGTTGAGGAAATTAAGATGTTATGAACCGTCTTTGCAAATGGCAGTAATTAGGATTTCTGAGGTACCTCCTGCAGAATCGTGTCAGAGCAGACGGTATTGGTGTTTGAAAAACGAAGATAACTTGTACACAATTGATGTATTTCTTCGAAGAGAGATGCATACATTGATTCAACTTCTAAGGCTCACGGGGGCACGATCGAAAAGCTCAGTGGTAGATCCGGATCGCTTCGTTTTGGTGGGATCTACAGCCTGTAGTAGTTGTTGTCGCGCGCACCTGACCATTACTCCACAGCCATTCAATCAGTTTCATTCGGATTAGGCTACGTAAAGACGTTAAAAGGGATTTGCGCATCAGCACCCAAGTTTTGAGGCCACGAGATTGACGTAACAGGTCAAGGGTACGATGACAAGTTGTTTTCAAATGTTTAAATTGCGGTGCATATGTTAAGTGGTCATTAGGGTGGAGTGAAAAAAAAATTTGTGTAAATTTACAGCGGAATGGGCGAACCAAATAACCGTTAAGGTTCGCTGGAAGGAGGTGGCAGTTTTTCGATTCCCTTTTTTTCTTAAAAAGCACTGCTTGAGGTTTTTTAGGTGGGAGAAAAATGGAAGCCATGGGAGCTACCCACTGTGAAATATTTTTCAATAAGCTAGTTGAAAAGTGGCCGTTCGAGAAAGGCATCCTGCACCGGCTATGTATAATTGCTAAGCTCATCCGACATATAGAAGAAAAATTGACAGTCGCTGTGGAAGAGGTAAAACAATTCATTAAAATCCAAGAGCAAATAGGTAGTACGACACTAAAACAACACCACCTGCGGGAACGCTTCATCCAGAGTAAGTGGCGTGACAGACAGAATAGAAGAGCACGGAACCTGGATAGATCTGTGTGACAAAAGGCATTTGATTAAAAGATGGGAGTTGTCCGCGGAACAAGCGAATGGGAGTTTAAGGAATCCCAGTCTCCACGTGTGTCGAAGCCTTTTCAAGGTCACAAAAAGGCACAAGAACCATCCCGTTGAGAAGGCTTCCCGGATTGTCATGGTCAGTTTTACCAAGGGGTCCGCAGTCGCAGCGATTTTTGCGGAAACCAGAATTTGGAATGTTTGGAGGAAAGCTTGACAGGCTCTGCAGAACAGGGGTAACGCGGGCCAGAAACCACTTTTCTCCATTATTTACAGGAGTGACAAGTGTCAGCGAAATTGTCTTGGTTGTTCTGCCAACTTCGGATCTTTTCAGTTTTGGGATAGGAATTACAAAAGCGTGTAGTCCAAATAGATGGAAAAAGAAGATTTGATCCAGATTCTGTTATATAAATCAAGCAAAAATGCTGACGCCCCAAGGAATGGATATGACGGAGCATGATTACAAAATCCATGTCTGGACCAAGGGCACCGTCTTTTGCTATTTGCCAATGCAGTTTAGATACTCATGCAAGGTGTAAAGACGGTTTGTAGGTATTTGATCTTCTCCTTCGCTGGTTTGAAAAGTCTGTAGTGGATGTTGTCAGTCTCAGTTTTTGAAAGGCTTCAGTGTAATATATATTATATATATATATCAATATATATATATATATATATATTATATATATATATATATATATATAATATTATATATATATCATATTATAAATATATATAATATATATATATATATATTATATAATATATATATATATTTAAAGAAAGCGGTTGTTAGTAGTGCAACAGAAGTATGTGGATGTTGCTAAAGTAGGAATCAAGAATGTTAACAGTGAGTGGTGGAATGAAGAGGTGATGCTAGCAGGTTAAAAGTAAAAAAGAAGCGTGGTTAAAATGTACAAAGCAATGATGATGAAATTTCAAAAGAAGTATGTTTGGAATTATATAAGGAGGAAAAAAGGAATACAAAAGATGCAATACGAGGAGGTGGAAAGAGGTAAAATGAAACAGTTTGGCAGGAGGCATGAATGGGGGACTTACAACGGGAAGAGGAGCTTTTTTTTGAAGGACAACTCGGAAGGTTAACGATAAGAGTTAAGGGGAATCTGCTGTAGAGAATGAATAGGAATGGTGCTTATCGAACAGGGAGGTAAAGCGGCCAGAAAACCATTTATCTCCATTAATTTACGGAGTGACAGAGTACAGCGAAATTGGTCTTTGGTGTTCTGCCGACTCCGGATCTTTTCAGGTTTGGGAAGAGGAATTACAAAAGCTGTAGTCCAAAAGATTGGAAAAGAAGATCGATCCAGATTCTGTTATATTAAATCCAGCAAAATGCTGACGCCGAAGGATGGATATGGCGGGCATGATGTACGAAATCATGTCTGGACCAGGGCCACCCGTCTTGCTAATTTGCCATTTGCAGTATCTGAATACTCTGCAAGCTGTAAAAAAGACGGTTTGTAGTATGATCTTGACTCCTTTCGCTGTTGAAAGTGTGGTAGTGTGATGTGTGAGTTCTCAGTTTTTGAAAGGCTTCAGTGTATATAATATATATATATATATAATATATATATATATATATATATATATATATAAATATATATATATATATATATATATATATATATATATATATAATATAGTATATATATATATATAATATTTAAAAGACAAGCGGTTGTTAGTATAGTGCAAAAAGTATGTGGATGTTGTAAAGTGGAAGTAAGAATGTACAGTGAGTGGTGAATGAAGAGGTGCAAGCGGTTAAAAGCTAAAAAAGAAAGCGTGGTTAAATTGTACTAAAAGCCCAAATGATATGGTATTCAAAATATAGATAGTTTGGAATGCTATATAAGGAGGAAAAAGGAATACCAAAAGATGCATAACGTAGGAGTGAAAAAGAGGTAAATGAACAGTTTTCCCCCAAAGAGGATGAAATGGGAAAATACATTTGAGAGAGCGAAGACTTTTTGACAGGAAACCTCGAAAGGTTAAGATAAGAGATAAGGGGGAGATTCTTGCTTAGAAGAATTGATAGAATGGTGCTTTCGTAACTGATGAATGGATGTGAGGAGAGTGTGGAAAGTAACACTTCCCAAGTAAGGGGAAATATCTTTGGGAGTAATCAAGAGGTGATAGTCCAATTTTTGTCACCTTTCATTGTTCACTTCAAAGTCTCAGTAATAAATTTTTGGGGATGAGGTAATTATAGAGAGGAGGTTACATGGGAGGTAAGAATGGTCGAAGAAAAGTAATATACAGGCATAGATGGAATTACTGGTGAAATGATCAAGAACGGAGGCGAGATGGTGATTGAATGTATTTGAAAGTTGTGTAATAAAGCGTTTATGGAAGTTATAGTTCCGAGGGATTGGAGGAGCCAGTAATACTACCTTATATAAGGGTAAGGGGGATAAGGGTAACTGCAGGAATTATAGGGGAATTAGTTTATTGAATGTTGTAGGGAAGATATTTGCTGGTATTTTGGTCGAAAGAGTGCGTCTAGTGGCTGAGGGACTGATTGGCGAAGAACAAGGTGCGTTTTAGAAGTGGTAAAGGATGTGTGAATCAAAATTTTACAGAGAGAAAACAACATGAATTGGAAAATCTAGAGAAAGAGAAGGAATAAATTGTATTAGGTTATGGATTTGCTAACAGGTGTATGACAGAATTAATAGGGAAGCTCTCTGGCAGGTGTTAGTGATATATGGTGTTGCTGGTAAGCTTCTGAATGGAGTCAATAGTATGTATGGCGATTGAAACATGTGTAAGAATAAATAGAGTTGAAAGTGATTGGTTTAATATTAATAGCGGAGTGAGGCAGGGATGTGTTATGTCTCCTTGGTTATTCAAATTGTATATGGATAGGGTTATGAAAGAATTAAGAGGTGAGGGTGCCAGGGTAAGATGTTAGAATGATGGAGAATGGAAGAGTGGAGGGTGCCCTACTTATTGTAAGCTAATGATTTGGTTTTGACTAATCTGAAAAGAGTTTGAGAGGATTGGTAGGAGGATTTGGCAGGCTGTGTGAAGAAGTTTTTGAAAGTAAACTTAGATAAGAGTAAGGTTATGGTTGCGAGTGAGGACAGTCCTCGGTGTGAAGTTATTTTTGGATGGTGAGCAACTGGAACAAGTGGCTGAGTTTAGATATATAGGTTATATGTTGGATGAAAGGAAACGGATGTTGCAGAGTGTAATAGAAAAGTTGTGAATGGCAGTAAGTTACCTGGAGTAGCTATATTGTTCGTGGATATAAAGGAACAAAGTATTGAGTGCGTTTGGGTCTTACATGAGTTTATGTTGTTACCTGTGTAATGAATATTAGTGAGAATATGATTTGTAATAATAAGTATAGATCTGAAGCAAAATGTGTTCATATTTACAATTTTATGATCGTTTTTGGTGTAAGAGGAATTGGTAAAATATATAATTGAGTTGTGTGGTGTAAAAAAAAGAGATAAATGAGAGAAAAAAGGAAAGTACATTGAGACGGTTTGGTTATTCGGAAAGGATGGATAACAGTCGGTTGGTTAAGCGGATATAAGTGGTGAGTGTGTTGCGAAAAGACCGACGTGAGTTTGGCAGAGGCGAGAAGAAAGGTGAATAATATGAAGGAAAGTTATTTTTTTTTGAGGGGGTTAGGTTGTGACCCAACTAGGCCAAAAGATGAACTCTTCACTAATTAGGTGAAATAGTGATGGTCCGTCGCAGTCCCGTGAAGCTCTAAGATGGATGAACCTACATTGAGACGAGATGCCAATTTTTACGACTAAGACGAGTTCTCACTAAAGGGTATAAAGGGGCGGTAGGGCTGGGGGTTTCTTTTCGACTTGTGTCATATTCATTCTTTCTACTTTTTCATGTTTCTTGGCATTGCATGTGATGCATCTTACCTCCAGTCATGGGAGAAAGAAGGGTGGTTGGTAGATGCTTACTTCCTACTTTAACACATCTACATAATAATATATATATATATATATATATATAATAATATATATATATATTATATATTATTATTATATATATATATATTATATTATATATATATATATATATATATATATATACTATTATATATATATATATATATATATATGGTATTTTATATCTTATCTATATATATATATATATATATATATAAAATTAAAATAACCCTTTAGTAAATAAAAATATTAACGCAAACGTTTTAGGACTACACCCTTTTCAGTCCATAGACATTAAAGTTTAAAACTAAATTACTAAAATGGAAGCCTGCTCTAAGGAAAGTGATTAAAACAATGAAGCTAATTTATAAAGTATTTCAAGAAGAGGATTGTTAAGACAAAAGGATGTTTAATACCAATAGCAGTATTGTAGGCCAAGAAATTCAAAGGATTATGTATGTATCGAAGAAACCTCACGCGTTTCTTTTGTAATAGGAGTTTCTTAATAAGAGACTGTTACCAGAGATACCTCCCAGTTTATCCTCCAGTAGAGTAGACAACATAAATTTTTGGGGGAAGAATATGTATAACTATTTTAGCAACACGTTCGTTCGAACTGTCGTTGACTGTCCCTGCTGCATTTATTAAGAATGATCCTTGTCTCACAAGAAGTATACAAATAATAATACTCAGACTTCACTTAAATATTTTTGTTTTTTTACCAATATATGAATGAAACTCGTAGTACTATTTTTTGTAATTTAAAGTCGAAGATCATTTTAAAAGGAGCAGGTTCATTGTTTTTATTAGCCTATGCAGTTTTTCGATCTTCGGTTCTAAAGCGATATTTTCGAGTTGTCTTTAAGATTCTTTGCTGAGTCTGTGCTCTTTAATCAAGCTTCTGTAACCGATTCGACGCCCACTCACCCCCACCGACCAATCTCTTCTCCAATCTAATATTGGTTTTAGAAAACTTTGCCAATCCTCACCTTAAAAAAGGGCAGAATTTCAACAAGCACAAGCATCTTCCAGACGGCAAGTACAAACAGATCTTTCCATTATCTGTTCTATCGTAAGCTGTGCCCCAGAGGAAAAGTTAAAAATCTTTCTCAAATACAAATCGAAGCCTATCTCTCCACCAAATAATAAGAACTTGAATGATTGAGATTAGAATTCAGAAGAAAATAAAAATGTCCATATTAGCCAGAGGAGAGGATGTCTAAGAAATCTGTGGTACTAGAATATGTAGCTTAGTATGTATAATTTCTATTTTCCTTATCGTTAGACGATCCACAATGCTTTCTACCTCCTTATCTTCTGCAGATTTAAAACCTTCTATATAATTTTCAATACAGTTAATTAGGTGGTTAAGTAAAGTTTTTTACCTTTTAGGGCTATACTCTTGAAGCTTCCAGAACTCAGACAAAGAAATTGAAGAATAAATCACAGGTACAATGTTTAATTTTTAATATTTAACTAAATTGAAAATAGGTATCAAATTTTCTTTTTATTTTCCAATTATCAATAACGTTCCTAAATTGCTTGACCTCTTTCTTAATTCAATCTTTATTTTATCTTTGTTTTTTATTTTCAATATTTTTAAGTACAGAAGTTCATCATTTTATTTGTATTTGCAATAGTCATCAGTTTTTTTAATTGTCCCATTATTTTATTATTTATTATTTTTATTATTTATTATTTTTTATTATTATTATTATTATTATTATTATTATTATTATTATTATTATTATTATTATTATTATTATTATTATTATTATTCTCAGAATAATACGTTTATTGATGAAGTAGAATTAATACGAATCCTCCTTCATATGCATTCATTTACCTATGATTACCACTTGCTGTGCTGTCCTCTACATTTGCCAACATTTTCTTTCTTTTCTCCACATATGAGACTCTCAACCTTTCCTTTCTGATTTTATTAAATATTACCGAAAAGGGCCCAATTTTGCTAGGAATTTGATACAATCCGGTAAGAGTTTGTTTATTATTATTATTATTATTAAATATTATTATTATATTATTAGTTATTATTATATTATTATTATATTATTATTATTATTAAATGATTGGTTGGTGGTGCCGTAGGTGGTGGTGGTGTGATTAGGTTAAAAGTAAAGATGTCACTAAGTTGAGAATCAACCACTGGTAAAATGTTAACAATAAATTTAAATGTCGTGCTTTTATTTAAATTGACTGATTTATGAAGTTTTACATTAATCTTTTAGTTAATAATTTGTTTTAATATAAAAAAAAATCATTTGCCATTGCTCAAAAACTATTGAAAGAGCTAGGAACCATTTATGCCTTCCGAGAATGGACGAAAGTCAAGTTACATTGTTCACATCAGTTGACCAGCTTTAAAATTGTGTAAATCAAAGAAGTTGCGAAAATCTAGAAGATTGAAGAACGGTTCCAGAACTCGATATATATAATGTGCGATCGTATAAAAAATTACAGCACAAACGATATCAGGCTCTGCGCGAGGAAGGGTTGGAAGTTGTCAGCGGAAAAGAGTTAAAAATGTGGTAGAAAATCTCATTTGATTTTCCTGAAGGTGGAGGGACCTATGAATAAAAGTCGGATAGCAGGCGTTCTTTGTAATGACGAAGTATAAACCAAGATTGTTGGACCATGTAATTGGCTTGAAAGAATAGGAATTTTTTAGTTAATGAAGTGTTAAGCTCCTCACAAGCAGTCGTAAATTAACTTTCAGTATTGAGGCCTTGCTCTTGTAATGGATTGTTAGTTATTGGAACTTGAAGTGCAAATTAAATTTTTTAAAATCGTTTAAAATAATTACATAGTATTATACTGTAAATACTGATATTTAATTTTTTATTTTCTTTAGCAATAGACCTAAGGAAATCCCGAATTGCTTTTAAAAACAGCAAAGTTACAAGCGAAAAACTAATTTTAACAAAAACAGTTGTCTTGTTCGAAAAGTTGATCTATTATTTGACGTTAGTTTGTTCATTGGCATATGTATCATCATCACCATATATAATAATTAATTATTATATACTGAAAAAAATTATATAGAATATCATCATCAGCTGCTCCTTTTCCCCCCCCAGAATTGGGGGGGTGCAAGCATGCACCAGAAACCCGAGGCGTGCATGAGCATTCTTAGGGTATAAATAAGGGATGACGGGATCCAAACCCAGCAATCACTGTCCTGTTAGTCGCCTCTTATAACACCCAAAACGAACGACGTGGAAATTCTTTCTCTCCCCCCCCCCCCACCACAGGGATATTATTTTAGAAGTATTTTATTAGTAATATAATTTTCTCTTGAATTCTGTGGTTTCCATATATTGTAAGTAAATGTTGTTAATTATTTTTTTTATCTAATTTTCTTTTTATATTAGAGAAAGCAATTAAATATTTCTAATTTCTCTTACGATACATATTATTTTCTTAATTTAGCTCCTATTGAATATCCCTGTTTTTGGTTGAGGGGGGGAGGAGAGAAAGAATTTCCACAACGTACGTGTACGTAAGAGGCGATTAAAAGGACAGTGGTAGCGGGGGGAGGGGTTCTCCAAACAACTTATTTATGCCTTAGAAATGCTCATGCATGCCTCGGATTTCTGGTGCATGTTGGTGCACCCTACCCCAAGTTCTGGGGTACCAAGGGACAGCTGATGATGATAATGAATACATAATTTTTTAGTATATTATTTTTAATGTATTAAAAGTGAGTTTCTTATACTTTTCATTAATAAATTATGCAAATTAACCGAATTTTATATTACTTGTTAATGTTTTCCACTTATTATAGTTTGCTACAATCATATCGAAATTTAAATTATATATTATTTTAGCATTATATAAATCGCTTTTATTGCAAATAAATGACTTAGAAACTTTGGTTTAGAAGTATGTGCATGGTTCTGTATGAAGAATCTTTTCTCATGATAATTCACCAACATTTACTTATTTCCTCTTAGGGGAAGTTCGAATTGAAGATACCGGAACCCCTGGTGAACAACTATACAATTACCTTCTTGCCAGAGAAAAGGAGTATCAAATGAAAGTACTTAGGATGACTCCTGTAATGTTGGATTTTACTTCAGATCGTGTATGTGTACTTTAACTTTTCATACTGAATATATTGATGTAAAGATTTGAATAGATAAATTTAGTGCTATAATTGTGTCCTAAAATACAAATTAAATCAATATTTTGTATCCATTATTTCGATACATTGAGTTTTTTTCGTGTTAGAAAATTCTTTTGAATAATTACTCCCGAAAAGATGTAAAACAAATATGTAAAGTTTTTTACATTCATGATATATTATTAGTGTGTTCCTTTCTTTGTATTTTGCAGCAAACTGAATTTGTACTTGTCCACACCAAAGCGTATCGGTTTCCTTTTAATGAAGAAAACGAGCAGAGAGATGGAGATGATTATGACGTTACTTTACTTGTGTCTCACGACACAAATGTTAGTGATAGTGACAGCAATTTGAACCTCAAATTTTATGTCATTCTTACTAGTCGAAGGTAAACCATTTTAAACAGTTTTTTTTTTTTTTTTTTTTTTTTTTTTTTTTTTTTTTTTTTTTTTTTTTTTTTTTTTTTTTTTACAGATATAAACACCGTCACTCACGGGCAGAGCCCTAATCAAGGATGAGGTGTACTCGTTTTAAATGCATTTAAACTAGTGGTCTTTTATTTTAAGTTCTATTATTTTAAAAAATAATTTTTTTTTTAATAATACTCAATAATTCTTACCTGATTATCGAATATTTACTTTGTGCTCGAATTTCTTTATCTTTAATAAATTGCCTTTTACATCATATTTTTTAAAGGGTGAAACAATCATTCGATGAAATTGGAATTTCATTAGTATATAAATTCTGATTAATAATATGGTTGTTGTTTCTTTAAAAAACATTTATAAAGCACAACATTATTTGCGACGATTTAGAAATTGAATGTTATCTAGACTAGATGTGATTAAAGGCATATGGAACTGAAAGAAATCGAACTGGTGACTTTGGAAAGACAGAAAACGAAAATTCTGAAATAGTAATTCAAGAAACTTTTTGAGGAACCTTTATTTTGTTGATAATGGAAACATCAGGCAACGGAGACCAGCTTTCAAGGCAGAAGAGCTTTGTAAATGGATAAAATTTATTTATTTATATTTTTGTCATTGAAAACTTCTTGTATATCAAATAAAATAAAATATTTTAAATAACTTAGGGAAATTTGTCCCGAAGATTAAAATTTTTAATTTGTTCTTCTGACAATTCAGTATTAATTAAGGAACCGAAACTGATCTGAAAGCTGGTTTTTGGAAACTGCAATCTCGAAAATTTCCTGTCATTAATCAATCAATTGACTTCTGTGGCATAAAGGAAAGGGTTCACACTCCGAAAATGTTTTCAACACTCCAGAAATGGCCTTCTTTTGCTAGGCTGGTTCGCTTGAATTTATGTTTAGTATCTATCTGAGACCTGTTACAGATATTGAAACTGAAATTTGGGTCTTTTTGTTTTAGAGGGCATTAATTTTAAGTTATATAAAAAACAGTTGCTAACTTATTATGCTTCATTCGTAATGTAGATTGAGAAGATTATGTATGCTTTGCTGTTTAAGAGTAAATGCTTTTCTTTAGCTTGGGTGAAGTTTAAGTCGCAAACGTCGAAATGATTTTTATTCATGTAAGATCTCACAAATATCTGCGGAAAGATTTAAAAATTATTTTTTTAATTAATATTTATTGTTTTTACTTTGATTATTTTTTGTATAGTGCCTCTGATAAGTGCGATGGGAATATTTTGTTTTTATTGATAATAATAATCTTTTGAAAATTGTGAGTATTTAATCTGAACTCTTAACAAATTATTTTCCCAAGCCAGTTTGTCATACAATGCCGGAAAATTTATATTGTTTTCAATACATATTTTGAAAACAATTCCTTCTACCTTTAAAGATTTCAATTACTGGGACTGCATTTGTTTAATTTTTTTTCTTTCTCTGCGGAGTGTTTTTCTTTTTTATTATATATATTATATATATACTATATATATATTATATAATTATATTATAATATATATATAATATATAATATAATATATATATATAATATATATATATATAGTAATATCAATATATATATATAGTTTTAGAATACTTACTAAAAAATATATTATATATATCTATATTTCTTCATTTCTTTCTTTTCTTTCCCTCTTTGCCCAAAGATTGGGGGTAAGGTGTTACAAGCATCGGGAAAAAGAAAAGCAGTGGGAGAACATGACAAACGTCGAAAAGAAAGCCCAGCTTTACCTGCATCCCCTCTGTACCATTAATTATGAGAGGCTTCGTCACAGACAGAAGAAATCCACCCTGAGCATTCATTGGGACCGCGACGGACCCTCACTATGGTAAAATCGTCAATGTCAAGGGTTGGGTCATTCCCCTGCGCACGCAGGTGGGCCCACAACCATGCCCCCATACAAAACCCGCCATCTCTCCTATCATGCACCTATCTTCCCCTCCTGCCAAACTCACATTTCTCTCCTTCAGGGACATTTCGTTACCGACTCAATCCCACATTCTCTTCGGTCTACCCAGCGGTTCTCGGTTCCCAACCACTCACCACTATACATCCGGCTTAACCAACCTACTATCATTCATTTCCTTTCCACATGACCAAACCATCTCAACCATCACTTTTCATTTATTCTCTCATTTACCCTTTCTTCACACCACACCACTTCCTAATACGTTCATTCTCTCTTTATCAATTCTTTCTCACACCTAGCACACCCCTAAGCATTGTCCATCTGAACACATTGAACTTTAGATCATATACTTCTTTATTCACAGACCATAGTCTCAACTACCATACCAATAACACAGGGTAACACATACCCTCATGTAGACCCTAGGTAACTCAAGACTATTCCCTTTGCAGATTCACCAACAATTTAATTGTCCTACCAGCACCTCCCTGCCATTCACAACATTTCCTACTACACTCTGCATGTCCGTTCCCTTCTCATCCATTTTCATTTATACCCTAAATAATTTAAACTCAGGACACTCTGTCTAAGCTCTCACCAATCTTAACATTTAACTCACACTGAGGGTGTCCTCACTTCACAACCATAACACCTTACTCTCTACCACCGTTTACTTTTCAAAGCCCTCCTTTTACACACACTGCCAAATCATTCATCAAATCCTCTCAAACTCTCTTCAGATTCGCCACACAGAACCCAATCATCCGCATATTAATAGGTAGGGCACCCCCCACTCAACTCCATTCTCCACCGTTCTAACACATTTCTGCCATTCCCCACCTCAAAATTCTTTCATAAACCCTCCATAATACAAATTGAATAACCAAGAGACATACACACAACCCTGTCTCACTCCGCTATAATTCCTAAACCAATCACCATTGACACCATTCATATTCTTACACACGCTTCACTATCGTCATACATACTTTTGATTCATTTCAGAAGCCTACACCAACACCATATTATCACTAACACCATGCCAAACGCTTCCCTATTAATCGATCATCACGGCCCTGTATGCAATCCATAAAACCTAAATCACAATTTATTCTTCTTCTCCTCATTTTCTCAATATTTGTTTACAATGTAAAAGATTTGATCCACACATCCACTCTACCACTTCTAAAACGCACCTGTTCTTCACCAATCAGTCCCTCAGTCACTCGACGCACTCTTTCGACAAAATACAGCAATATAACCGTCCCTACAACACCCTCAATAAACTTATTTCCCCATATAACATTTCTACATTGTCCCACTTTTCTCCCTTACCCTATTATACAAGGGTACTATTACCCTCTCCTCCAATCCTTCGGAACTATACCCATCCATAAAACGCTGTATTACACAACTTCCAATCCATTCAATCACCATCTGCCTCCGCTCTGCATCATTCACTTAGTAATATTCATTCGTTATACCTGCAAGATTTTACCATTCTTCCCAACTTTCTCACCCTACCCCTTACCTCCCCTAACTAATAACCTCATCCCCAAAAATACCATATTCCTTCTTGCAACCAATCAAAACCACACACATTCACTCACACCTCATCATTACTGTTAATATTGTGCAGATTTTCGAAGTGTTCCTTTCCACACTCCCCCTCACATCCATTTCATCAGCTTACAAAAGCACCATCCCTATTCATATATTCTAAGCAGATTTCCCCTATTGATCTCATTCTTAACCTTTTTCGCGCCTCCCTTACAGAAGAGCTTCCTATTTCCTTGTTGTCCTCATTCATCCTCCTTTCCAAACTGTTCATTTACCTCTTAGTTTTCTCCATACCAATTTTCATTTTTAGTATCTTCTTTTTCCACTTATATAATTCAAGCATCTTTCTTTTGAATCTTCATCATTTGTTTTTTGAGTACATTCAACCACGCTTCTTTTCTACCTTTACCGCTCTGGCATCACCTACTTCATTCCACCATTCGACTGTTTATTCATTCTGTACTTCCTACTTTCAGCACATCCACACACTTACTTTGCACTACTAACAATTTGCCTTCCTTGCATTGCCCCAGATACTTGCTCCCAGTAGTCAACTTTCTCATTCAACCGTTTTACTAAGGCTGAAGCGCTCTTTAATAACCTTATCCCTTATTATCTTGCACCACTTAAATTCTCACTTTTAATTTTACCCACTTCCTTCCTAATCACATTCCTCTCCATCCAAAGCCCCCACTAAACTTAATTTTAACATTTAGAACAAATAATGATCCGATAATCCCCATTCCTAACCCCTAAACTGATTTAACATCCAACAAACACTTAAAACATCTCCTTCCTTTCACAACACTAAATCAATTCATCACTTTTCACTTCAGATACCATCTCTACCTTACACCAACTCTAGTATACTTTATGGATACTCTTGTGTTTAAAGAAAGTATTTACTTACACACATACCTCTCTCTCACGAATCAATCACCTTCCTACCATTCTCATATTTCTCCCGCCACCCCAAAACCACCTGTATATACCATCCCTGTTTTTGATCAGCCTATCCAACATTCATAGGTCCCCACAAAACTATCATTCTGAAGCTCCTACTCACCCCATCTAAAACATCATTCACATTATTATCCCAAAAAAATCGTACTCTCTTCAAACGTTATTCCTCAGATGGACCATTACGTCACAACCACACCATACCTTGCCTTTTCAAACTCAGATTTAAAACATTAGAAATTCTAGGACTGACACAATCAAAGTCTTAACATAGCTTTGATGTACCACAAGTCACTCATCCAAAATTGCAACTCCCTTCTCTTCCTCTCTCATTCTCTTCCACACCAGCACGCACACATTTCACATTACACCACACTTACATTTCACCTTTCCTTTCATCTTGTTTCAGTCACAGCGAGCAAATTCAATTTGAAACAGCCCCATACTAAATATCATGAACGTATCTCAGTTCTGTCGTGGACGAGTATACCGTTGGCACATTTCCATGTACCCATTTATACGACTTCATACCAATTTCGCCGAAAGTCATAGAAGGTACGTTGCTGGACGGCGATCGACGACCAATTTCACTACATATATATTATCATAATATTTCTAACTATATTAATAATATATAATATTATACCTATATATAGAAATAATATAATATATATATATTATATAATATATATATCGTATACTATATACACACAATTTGTTAGAGGGTAGAGTAGCCGCACTAGCAGGATGGATCAGTTACCTCCATTTGGGTCTAATACTGGTGTATGTAAGTGTATACTTCTCATAACTTTGTGCTTAATGGTTCGCCTTTTTCTTTTACGCTCATATGCAAACTCCTTTTCCAAACTACACGTTACAGACATTACCTTATATCCCAATGATGTTGGGGGAGAAAAAATTGCCCCCATCGTATGTTCTGCTTGTCGCAGAAGGCTACTAAAGAAACAGTGGTAGTTGGGTTTGCTGCCCACTACCACTTATCTCTTGCTAGGCATGCTATTTCAGGCCTCGGACATGATCGGGATCGCCATAAGCGACTATGTATCTTTCAGCGAAATTGTAATCGTTTGGGTACATGGAATGCCGGAGGAATAAATGTCGAGGAGAAGAGGTGATGAATGTATTTAGACATTTTAGGAAAGGGCAGAATTTGATTTGCCCGATGTGACTGAAACAAAGATGAAAGGAAACTGTGAAGATAAATGGTGTGGTGTGAAATGTGTGTATGCTGGAGCGGAGAGTGGGAGAGAAGTAGTTGTAATTTTGATGTGACATGTGGCACAGAGGTTTAGTGGATTTTTTGTATGAGTACTAGAATTCTAATGGTTAAATTTGAGTTTAAAAAAGGTCAACGTATGTGCGGTTGTAACATATAGTCCATCTGAGGGTGATCTTGAGGAGAGTGCGACTATCTGGGATAATCTGAATAATGTTTTAGATGGGGGTGAGTAGGAGCTTCAGATTGATTGTGTTGAGCGATCTAAATGGTTGGTTAGGTGATCAGAAAAGGGATGGAATAACGGGTAAAGTTGGGTGAAGAAGATGTTGAAGTATGTGATGGATGTTAAATCAGTGAGGTGGCTGGGGATGGGATTATAGAAGGTGGAGGAATCAATCTACTCGACCTTCTATCTTCGTGATTGTTTTTATTTAGTATAATTAAATATTTATTTTTAAAGTTTTATTTGATCTTATATGTTCAAAATTAAATCAGATGATTTCTTTAAAATACATACAAGGAGAATGAAAGTTAAATTATAACTATTAGTAATATAATAAGTATTGAATAACAAAAGAAATAATAAATTATTTTTAAATATTCAGAAGGCTGGGTTGATTATAAGTAAATTAAACAATTAGTAAATTGTAATTTAATAAATGAAGATATTATAATGATTAGACAAATATATATGTAAATAGTCATACAAGTTTGTATTGCCACACTTAAGAACTTTTTCAAGTTAATAAAAGAAATTCAGAAAAGATCACTAATAGAAGATCTCAAAGGGTACAGATAAAATCGTCTTAAGGTGAGATCCATACATGAGCAATATTAGAGGTTCTTCCGAATCCAAATTAAATGAGTTCTTATAGTTCTTATTATAATTAAATAATTTGGCTAATTATGACTGTCTTTATCATGATTAAGACTTTAAATACGATACTCAAACGAATGAAACAGGAGCCACTATCTTCACAGCTTTATTCCAATTGAGAAAAACCTTTGTTTAAAATAAAATGTAATTCAATACTAAAGGTTATTAATTAATAAAACCTTTGCTGCAGGGGAGAAACAAAATAGAAAATTAGTAGCGAAAATAAATAGTTACGTAAGATAAGGAATGACTAAAAAATACTACTAGAATAGTTTAAGGAAGAGCTAAGAGAAACTACCGTAAGTATAGTAAAAGAACTGCCGACCAAGTCGATCTCAAAGAAGAGCACTTAACTAAGTTGCTACGGCTCACAACAACGACAACAATAAAATTTGGCAGATCCCTAGGAAGCTCCTAAGGATCCTTAAAAAAAAATAAAAAGTAAACTTTCGGGATCCTTAGGATTGACCTCAACACAGCACACAACCAGCAACCTCAACAAGTCAATGCCGACGGGCGAACCCCTACAGTACTCCCCTAGAGATGATGACAAGGTCAGAGGACAGGATCACGAAGGATGCCTTTGAGGTGCCCGAATGGGCTTGCCATATCTCGGAAAAAGTGCAGGGTTTAGCAGAAAACTCACCCGAGGAGTGGTACTTCGAGGTGTCCGTCGTAAGGCAGACCACAGGTTGAGGTGCCAGTCGTAAAGTAGATTCTAGACACAGGAACCGATGGAAAAGGTAAGACGTCAGGAAGACTTGAAACTTGAGGTAACGAAGGAGAAGAAACTGGAACAGCAGGTTCAGGAACCGGAATATGGGATACAGGAAGAAAAACACCTGGAGAAGGAGGAACAAGATCGATGTCATCTGACAGTTCTGATTCCAAAAAGGCAGGTTTTAGTCGATCGATAGAAATGACTTCCTCTCTATCTGGTCGTTGGTCAGTAAAGAATTTTGGTGAACGTCGCAGGACCGGAAAGGGACCTTCGTACTTGGGTGAAAAAGGCCTTTTATGACAGTCAATATGAACGAAAACATGAGAACAAGAAGTCAGAAGAATGTAAGAATGGATTGTTGTAGAACGAGTCGGAGTAGGCTTCCATGAGGAAGCACATTTCTTCAGACGAGAAACGTAGGAATTAGGATCGACAGGAAGAGGACTAGTGTTGTCAAAGAACTCACCAGGAAGACGAAGGGTAGTTCCATAAACCAGCTCTGCAGAAGTGGAGTTGAGATCTGATTTAAGGGAGGACCGAATTCCTAAGAGAACTAAAGGCAACGCTTCAATCCAATTCTCGTGTTCCATGGCACAAGCAAGGGATGCTTTTAACTGACGATGGAACCGTTCGATAATTCCGTTCGAGACAGGATGGTAGCTGGTGGTGCGCACTCGAGAAGTGCCTAGGAGTGTCATAAGGTCTTTAAAAAGAAATGACTCGAACTGTCTGCCTTGATCGGTGGTGACGGTGGAAGGCACACCAAAACGCGAGATCCAATGAAAGACAAAAGCTTTCGCAACGGTCTCGGCTTTGATATCCGGAAGTGGAATAGCTTCCGGCCACCTGGTAAAGCGATCAATGCAGGTGAGGAGATAAGAAAATCCCTCTGAAGGAGGAAGCGGCCCGACAAGGTCAATATGAACCTTATCGAAACGTTCCGAAGGAGGAAGGAATTTTCCGAGAGGAGCTTTGGTGTGTTTATGGACCTTGTGTTTTTGGCAGGAAAAACATGCACGGGTCCAATTTTTCACATCAGAGTTGATGCCAGGCCAAACAAAACGTGAAGAAATTAACTTTTGTGAAGCCTTTACTCCAGGATGTGATAAAGAATGCAAAGTAAGAAAAACAATTTTACGAAAAGACTGTGGAACTAAAGGACGAGGAGAACCTGTTGAAAGGTCGCAAAGAACGGGTTTGGACACATTCGGAAGCGTTATTCGTCTCAGTTGGAGAGATGTGTCGTCTGAGAGCGAAATACTTTCTGATTCCTGAGCCTCGACCAAAGCTTCGTAATCTAAAGATGTAAGAGGTGAGATGGAATCCACATGAATTCGTGACAGAGCATCCGCAGTATCGTTGTCCACTCCTGAAATGTGCCTTATATCAGAAGTGAACTGGGCGATATACTCCATATGTCGAGCTTCACGCGGATTATGACGTTCATGACGTGATTTAATGGCGAACATTATCGGTTTATGGTCGGTCAGAACATGGAATTCCCGACCTTCCAAGAAATACCTAAAATGCCGGATCGCTTTGTAAATGGCGAGGAGCTCACGGCTGAAGGTACTATACCGGGTCTCAGCCGGTTGGAGTTTTTTAGAGAAAAATGCAAGGGGAACCCAATGCTCGTTTTGAAGCTGCTGTAGCACTCCCCCTATAGCAAAATTGGATGCATCGGCCTGTATACGAGTCGGTGCGTCCTCTTTAGGATGCATAAGGAGAGTACTGTCCGCAAGAGCATTTTTCGTGGCAATAAATGCCTCACGAGTTTCCGGCGTCCAAGGAATTTTGGTGGACAACCCTCGCTTCTTGGGCTTAATAAGAGAAGATAGTGGTGCAAGTAAAGCGGCTGCCCGTGGGATGAACCGATGGTAAAAATTAACCATTCCCAAAAACTGTCGAAGGTTTCGCTGAGTTTCGGGGAATGGAAAATCACGTATTGCAGAAACACGGTCTTCGAAAGGTGTTATGCCTTCTGCTGTAACAGTGTGGCCTAAAAATGTCAAAGAGGAAACTCCAAAGACACATTTATCGGCATTTATTCTGA
>JABUQX010062408.1:7500-15000 GCA_015478945.1 Trachelipus rathkii | reverse complement strand
CCCTCGTCGTGGGATTCCTCACACGGTATAGACACACTCTTGTGTGCGGAGGAAACCCTTGTACACTCACTCAAATAAAAAAATAAAAAATAAAAAAATTCATTTTTTTTTTTTTTTTTTATATATATAAAAGTATTTTGGCAATTTCATATCGCAACAGCCTCATTTTAATCCTTGGTCTAGCTCCTAAGGTTGTAATTTCTTTGATTTTTCCACCCTCGGTCTGTTATTAGTGCCTCCGCTCGCTCCACATCTTATTTCTCTTTTTTTTTTTTTTTTTCTTTCCTTCACTCTGCCAACTTCTACGCCTTTCATCATGTCTACTCCCTCGCGAGCATTCCATTTGCAACCTTTCTTCGTAAACAATCCCGAGCTTTGGTTTGACCTGGCTGAGTCAGCGCTCCTGACCATCGAAGACGAGAAGGAGAGATATTCGAGAGTTGTGAATGCTCTACCAGAATCTTGCCTCCTCAAAATCAGGGATGGCCTGGCAACAACTAGAAACTCTACAACCCCTTACAACACGCTCAAAACCCTTATTATCGACCGCTTGGCTCCCACCAGAGAGGAACAATTGGAAACTCTGCTTGGAGGCATCTCACTGGGCGACCAGAAACCCTCGGAATTGATGGTAGGGATGCTGGGTTTGTTGGGCGGCACTCCATCTACACGGGAAGAGAAAATAATTCGCACCCTCTTCCTCCAGAAGATGCCTGCTCAACATCACAGCGTACTGCAATCAATAAACCCGACGTTGTCCCTCACTGAGTTTGCCGCTACAGCAGACAGAATTTTGCGCCCTCCGGTGGAGCCTTTGGTCCACACCTCTTACGCCGTTTCCTCTCTTTCTCCTACCTCTTCAACTCTCGCACCTCCTCAACCATCTACAACTCACGCCCAACACATTCCCCAGTACTCTACCAACAACTCCGCCACCCTTCCTCCCCCTCTTGTTCCTCAACCGCCTTCTGCCGCCTATCCAGCTCAACCTCCTTATTCTCACCCACCTCAACCTTCCTACTCTCACGCTTTCGCAGTACAACCTCCTCCTTCGGCAGCTCTGGATACCCGGGTTTCGGTTCTCGAAACTGGCATGGCCGATATTAAAACGGCCCTTCTCTCCCTTACAGCGGCAATTAATAATAACACTTTTCGCTCTCGTGATCCCACTCCTTCCAACTTTCGTCCTTCTCGCGGTCCTCGTTCACCTTCTGCTTCTTCCTCCCGCCAGCGCCAGTATCCTCATGGGTACTGTTATTATCACCATACTTTCGGCATGGATGCCAAGAAATGCGATCCTTCCTGCCCTCTCTATCAGGGAAACTCAGCAGCCAACCCGTCGTAGGGGCGACGGGAGATGCTGGTGCTTTTTCTTCTTCCCCTCCTACTACACAGGATGTTCTTCGTATCTACGATCGGTCCACTAAACTTGCCTTCTTGATCGATTCCGGCGCTAGCCTTTCGATTTTACCACACAACCCTTCTCAAGACTCGGCTATCCCTCTTTCAGGCCGTCAACTCTTCGCTGCTAATGGCTCTTCCATTCCGGTATATGGAGAGCGTTTATGTACGTTGGATCTGTCTCTCCGCCGCCAGTTCCCGTGGGTTTTTCTCGTCGCTGAAGTGACACAGCCCATCCTCGGCGCTGACTTTTTGTCCCATTTCAATCTTATGGTAGACCTTCGTAATAGGCGTCTAGTTGACGGTGATACTTCTCTTTACTCTCACGGTTCCCTAGGTTCTTCAGAGCTAAGGGGCATTTCCGCTATCGCTCCGCCATCTTCGGTAGTGTCTCCCTTCCTTTCTATCCTGCAGGAGGACTTTCCTTCTTTATTGCATCCTTGCTCTTCAGACACCCCTCTTAAGCATTCTGTGGAACATCATATAGAGACCACTGGCCCACCCACCTTTGCTCGAGCTCGCCGCCTTCCTCCTGATAAACTCAAAGCCGCCAAGGCCGAGTTTGATCACATGTTGCAACTTGGCATTGTGCGCCCTTCCAAAAGTTGTTGGTCTTCTCCGCTACACATGGTCCCTAAGGGCACCACGGGCGATTGGAGACCCTTTGGTGATTTTAGGGCTTTGAATTCTGCCACAACACCGGATAGGTACCCTGTACCGCATATACAAAGTTTCACTTCCCACCTGTCTGGCAACACCATTTTTTCTTCTTTGGACTTAATTCGAGCCTACCATCAGATACCCGTGGCTCCGGAGGACGTTCCCAAGACAGCTGTAATCACCCCCTTTGGCCTCTTTGAGTATACAAGAATGCCATTCGGTTTGAAAAATGCAGCCCAGTCCTTCCAGAGGTTCATCGATTCTATCCTCCGTGGCCTTCCTTTTGCTTGGGCATATTTAGATGATCTTTTAGTCGCTTCCTCCTCTCCTGAAGAACATATGGATCACCTACGTGCCGTTTTTGGTAGGTTGGATGATGCGGGAATTCGTCTCAATCCTACCAAGTGCGTATTCGGCGCGTCTTCTCTTACATTCCTTGGTCACACAGTCTCGGCTGAGGGTATTTGCCCTCTTGTAGACCGTGTTGCCGCTATCCGAGCCTTTCCTCTTCCCCAAAATCAAAAGCAACTTCGTCAATATCTGGGAATGATCAACTTTTACCACAGATTTCTGAAATCAGCGGCAGCCCTCCTAGGCCCGCTTACCGCACTCATTCGTCCTAAACAGCGAGGCAGCACCACTAAAGTCGACTGGTCTCCGGCAGCAGAGTCTGCTTTTGAGGCTTCCAAAGAAGCCCTCGCCTCCGCCACTCTTTTAGTTCATCCCCACGATACCGCACCAGCGAGAGTGCAGGTAGATGCCTCCGATTTCGCTGTTGGTGCGGTGCTTCAGCAGTTCCAAAAGGGTGAATGGTGCCCACTTGCCTTCTTTTCTCGCAAGCTGCAACCCGCCGAAACAAGGTATAGTGCTTTTGGACGGGAATTGCTTGCTATGTATCTTGCTGTTCGCCATTTTCGGTACTTTTTGGAAGGACGGGAGTTCCACATCCTGACCGACCACAAAGCGATCACTTTCGCAATGGCTTCACGGCATGAACGTCACTCCCCCCGTGAAGCTCGTCATCTTGAATTCGTTTCCCAGTTTACGACAGACATACGTCACATCTCCGGAGTGGATAATTTCACCGCGGATGCTCTTTCTCGGATTGAAATTAACGCTCTTTCCCCCATTCCTGACATTGATTACGCAGCCATGGCCACGTGCCAGGAGCAAGACAATATCGATCTTCAGCAGGACTCTTCTCTACAGCTGCAGTGGCTAAATCTTCCGCATAGAGAAGAGACTCTTGTGTGACACTTCAACAGGCCACCCTCGCCCTTTCGTTCCAAATTCTCTGCGAAAGGCAGTCTTCTGCAATCTCCACTCGCTTTCACACCCTGGCGTCGAGGCTTCACGCAAACTGGTAACGGCTCGTTTTGTGTGGCCTAAAGTTAACGCCGACGTAGCGAACTGGGTCCGCGCCTGTATGGCTTGTCAGCGCTCTAAAGTGCAAAGACATACTAAAGCTCCCTTAGGCACTTTCTTGCCTCCTGGTCAACGGTTTGAGAGAGTCCACATCGACATTGTTGGACCTCTCCCACCTTCTCATGGCAAGCGATATATCCTCACCTGTATTGATAGGTTCACTCGTTGGACGGAAGCTATCCCACTCTCTGTTGCTACAGCTGAATCTATTGCTAAAGCTTTCTTGTCCCATTGGATCTCTCGGTTTGGCATTCCTCTCTCGGTCACAACGGATCAAGGTCGCGTTTTCGAATCCTTCCTTTGGAAAGATTTGATGCGCTTGCTTGGTTCTGAGAAGATCCATACAACCAGTTTCCACCCTATCTCGAACGGGATTTGTGAAAGGTTTCACCGTCAGCTAAAGGCTTCTCTCATGGCACACCCACAACCAGAACATTGGACGGAAGCCCTCCCTTTGGTTATGCTAGGTATACGCACTGCCGTTAAGGAAGACCTTCAGTGTTCAGCTTCCGAACTCGTTTATGGCTCTACTCTCCGTCTGCCGGGCGAGTTCTTTTCTCAATCTTTCCCTCCTGCTACCGCTGATCCCACCCTATACCTCACCCGTTTGAAACGCTGTGCCCTCTCCTGGAGACCTACTCCGACCCGCCAGCATAAGGTGCACTCTTACATTCCGAAAGATCTCTCTTCTTGTACCCATGTTTTGGTGAGGCATGACTCCCACCGTTCTCCTCTCCAACCCAAGTACGACGGACCCTACCCAGTCATACTTCGGAAGGAGAAGTTCTTCAAGGTACAACGTCCCACTCGCACCGAAGTAATATCAATAGATCGTCTCAAACCTGCCTATTTTGAGGCGAATCCTCCTGACATCCAAGATTCGGACTTGTTTCCAAAACCAATTCTGATTCCTTTGGATACATCATCTTCTTATCCTGTACCAGATTCTCCACCTCCTTCATCTCCTCCCGACTCTTCTCCTCCTTCATCTCCCTCTGACTCTCCGTCTCCACCACTCCTTCCTCTTGACCCAGATCCTCTTCCTTTTCCTCCTTCTCCTCTCCCTCTACCATCCCCTTCCATTCCACCACCTCCTGCCATGCCTTCCACAAGTCGTACTGCAGATGTTCCACTTCCCTCTCGTATTCCTCGCCCTCTCGTCCACACTCCTGCACCTCCAACACCAGCTCCTCGTTCTCGCCCTCGTCCTGGTTTGCAGCCGCCTGCGTCTAGAGACGTATCGAGCAGAGGCCGTCATTGCGCCGGCCACTCCGCTACCGGGATTAGAGCGCCCCGGCCTCAGCTCTGCAGGGGGGTACTGTGGAAAGGTACTCTCTGTGGAAGTGGAAAGAACATCTATACAGAGCTGAACTACAGAGCTGAACTACAAAGTTACAGAGTAGAGCCGAACACGCCCTATGTTTAAGATGTGGTTGTAGTTTCGTGGAACTAAGCCACGCCTCCAAGCCGCCGAATTATCACTTTTAAAATCGCAACAGCATGTAGCTTCCTTCTAGAGAATTAGTACAAAATAATAGCAAAATTACAACATTATATTAAAATACAAGCAAATTAATGCTAATTAAATAATTAAACCCAAAACCAAGGTGAGTTTAGAAAAAGGGCAGCCTATTAAGTACATTTTTAGGTTAGAGCAAAGTTAGGCGAACCTAGACTAGTCGGTGGAGCCTAAAGCTGAGGTTTAGAAATAGGTTGCAACGAAAACGCATTAGATTGAATAGCGTATCAAAAAGAATGCCTAAAATCTAGTAGGAAAACAAAGTGAAGTGTTCATGCATGCCAGTGTTAAATTCACGGTAGGCTTAAGTAGCGTTTCAAGCAATTAGCCAAACTTAGGGGTCAGAGGCTAGAGTAAGGAGAAAACTAGGTGGAGATTAAGAGTCGCATGTATCTTTAAGTATAATGTGGGAAATAACAGCTCTGGGATAGGCCGTTATTTCCGCACATACTAACCCTAGCGGGCGTGCGCGTTACATAGCAGTTTGGAGAGAGGCCAAGCTGGGTAATAGTAGCGCAGAGGTGAACAGACCCAAAATGTTAGAATTAGAGAATTTTATATTTTAGAGACAATATAGTAAATAGCAGTCGCATAGATTGGTATTTACTATATCTAACCCAGAGCGGGCGTGCGCGTTACATAGCAGTTTGGAGAGAGGCCAAGCTGGGTAATAGTAGCGCAGAGGTGAACAGCCCAAATTCTCTCTCTCTCTCTCTCTCTCTCTCTCTCTCTCTCTCTCTCTCTCCTCTCTCTCTCTCTCTCTCTCTCTCTCTCTCTCTCTCTCTCTCTCTCTATCTCTCTCTCTCTCTCTCTCTCTCTCTCTCCAAATTCACAGGCAATATTTTCCTACTCTTTTGTACTGTGTGAGACTCATATCAAAGGCAATGCTGCTTTATGCAAATGTATACCAAGGAGGATCCTTTTCCTGCCTGTGTATGCATATACATAAAACAGCCTCTCTCAAACTAATAATCATTTGTACTACTACTCCACATAAGCTTCATATTCTGTAGGAATTCTTCCTGCAGAATATGATTCATATGTGGAATAGTAATAACTAGGCAATGCTGCTTTATGCAAATGTATACCAGGGAGAATCCTTTTCCTGCCTGTGTATGCATATACATAAAACAGCCCCTTTTAAACTAATAATCATTTGTACTGCTACTCTGCATAAGCTTCATGTTCTGTAGGAATTCTTCCTGCAGAATATGATTCATATGTAGAATAGTAATAACTAGGTTTACCCTGTTCTAATTCTTTGTTTTTGTTTTTTTTAGGACAGGGGTCCAACCCTCACTTGTAAAATAGAAGTAGGAAAATAAAAATTGTAAGAACATTAACTTCTCAATCAAACTTAAAAAAGCTGTACTAATACATAAATATATATATATATATATATATATATATATATATATATATATATATATATATATATATATATATATTCTAAATATTATTATCAAAATATATATATATATATATATATATATATATATATATATATATATATATTGTAATTGCTTGATTGGCAGTTGCAATTATTAACACAAGGAATTTCTTTTGTCATCAATGAGAGTAGTTGTAGGTGAAAGAAGCCACTTCCAGAAAATAAATTTATTCGAGAGACAACAAATTAGCGTAAGGAAATACTTGGATAAGCTTGGCATGAATATTTAAAAGGTGGTGCATTTTAGTGATGCCCATAATATGTGAGCACTCTCATGAATAAATTAATATTCATGAGAATACAGCACATTATGGTACATTTTAATTCAACAGCGACCATAACCCCTTCAATATATATATATATATATATATATATATATATATATATATATATATATATATATATATATATATATATATATATATATATATATATATATATATATATATATATATATATATATATATATATTTTTATATTTAAGTGATTTAATTCAATAGAAATAAAAAATTAAAATTATAATAATATTATAGCAAGGCTACTCTGTTCCAAATTTCTACACTATTGTCAACAAAGGATCATGTTTCAAACAGGTTTCTTTTATTTCTGATGTAACATTTATCAATATTACAAATAATATCAGGTGTTACTATTAAGTATTAATCGACCCCTTATTGACCATTAAAATTATCCGATTCTCAGTATCGATAATTTTTATATATATTAAGTTTTTAATATTTATCAATATTACAAATAATCCGTAACAAGTCCGTAACACTCTTTAGTGTTGCTGTTTCATTGTGTCATAGACTATAGGCCCTATTTTAAGATTTTGATTTACATAGATTGAATAAATCACTTCAAAAATAATGCTATATCGAACTTAAAAAAGTTTGTTTGCAATTTAATTTCGCGTGACGTCAAGAATCTGAAAAAAATCAAAAAAATCAACAAAAAAAATCAAAATTTTTTTTTTTTTTTTTTTTTTAAATCAAAAAAATCACCAACCTTATGGGAGTATACTGGGGGGGGAGGGTGCATTTGC
>JABUQX010062408.1:0-2500 GCA_015478945.1 Trachelipus rathkii | reverse complement strand
ATATATATATATATATATATATATATATATATATATATATATATATATATATATATATATATATATATATATATATATATAATATATATATATATATATATATATATATATATATATATATATATATATATATATATATAATTAGCTGACTGTGGGCGAGAGCGGACGCAATGAAAAGAGAGAGGAAAAAGAAAAAGAAGTTGAAGAAGCAATTAGAGAAGAAGGAACAAGATAAACACAAGAGAGCTAGCAACGAGGGACTCAGTTTGGAGTGTTGGGAAGGAATGGCTTCTGAGTGAACTTTTTATTAGATTGAGCAAAACGTTTTAGAAAAAGAATTAATGATACCTAATTTTATAAAATTTAAACCAAATTAAAATCTATTTTAATTAACGGAGGAGCAGCAAAATTTAATTCTTGGTTCTTTTTAATATAAGTTAAGTAAAATAAATGGACCAACAATATTTTGGATTTAGTTGTTTATTATAAGAAGAATGGACATTCGACGGAGTTGGCTCGTATAAGTCAAGAAGGAATTATCAAGCACCAGAATAGCGTCCGGTAGCTCAGCGGGAGAGCACTCGCCCAACTAAGCGAGAGACCCAGGTTCGTCACTGGTCGGTCGTGTGAGTGTGAGCTATTCTCTTCTTGGCTCCGTCTTGCTCAGACAAAAATTGAGCACACCCCCTCCTAGATTAGGGCTCTGCCGTGAGCGGTGGTGTTAACTGTAAAATATATATATATATATATATATATATATATATATATATATATATATGTATATATAAAAAAAATATATATATATATATATATATATATATATATATATATATATATATATATATATATATATATATATATATATATATATATATCTGCAGATTTTAATACTTTATATACTTGTGTATGTTTTCTACGAAAGCGCCGCCCAGGACCCCACAAAGCCTAGGGCTGCCATTGCCGCCCAGGGCCCCGCAAAGTCTAGAGCCGCCACTGTCCATGCAGCTTTATAAGTATTATTTATTATTTGATAGTTATTATGAGTTTACTGGGACATTCTAGAGGGGCCAATGCTACTTCTTAATTATTAATTTTTATTGGTTGACTGGGACAGTCTAAAAAGGACCATGCGGCTTCTTAAGTATTATTAGCTGAAGACTAGATGATGTTGAAGAGAGTGAGCGTTGTCACGATGAATTGGCGTTTCGTCCCGGGGGGCTGCTTTGGACTCATCAGTGGTGGTCGCAGCCCCCTTCCACCAGACGCCACAGAACTCCCCCCAGTGACAATGCCGCGAGCACACCCCGCTCTGCGCACCTGGAAGGACGTTGGTCAGCTGTCAGATGAGAGCCAGGTGTGCACACATTAAAGCCACTGAGAAGGCTTCGACCACTCTGTACTCTTACGTGCAGTTGGTCTGCACCTGCAGTGAGAAGCACAGTACAGGCGTTACAGGATGACCGAACAGAGCAGCGCCCAGCAGAAGAAACTTGAATTGATGTAATGCCGCGTTGAACGATTGTGGTAAAACAAACTCTACAACGAAATGTCTTACCACGGCGAACAACTTTGAGAAGATGGGATGCTGGCTGGTGTTCGTTGTGCCACTCCAGTGGCACTAGTCACTCCGGTGGTCACCAATATAACGAGGTTATTGCTGTTGAAGAACCACCTTCATTAGCTGAAGACTAGATGATGTTGAAGAGAGTGAGCGTTGTCACGATGAATTGGCGTTTCGTCCCGGGGGGCTGCTTTGGACTCATCAGTGGTGGTCGCAGCCCCCTTACTGCACAATATATATATATATATATATATATATATATATATATATATATATTATATATATATATACTGCTAATATATATATATAACCTTAACCAACATATATATATATGCTGTATATATATATATACTCTTTCTTATATATATAACATATATATATATATATATATATATCATGGTGACTGGGACAGTCTAGATAGGCTTATGCGGCTTCTTAGGTATTATTCGTATTTATTATTTATTATGGGTTGACTGGGATATTTTAGAGTGGCCAATGCGTTTTCTTAATTGTTAATTTTTATTGGTTGACTGGGACAGTCTAAATAGAACCATGGGCTTCTAAAGTATTATTCTTATTTATTGTGGAGTTGACTTGGACATTCTAGAGAGGTTAATGCAGCTGTAATTATTCAGAATGACAATTAAGAAGCTGTGTGTCTGCTAGAATGTCACAGTGCCAATAAATAAGATAATCTTCACATGGTCTATTAGAATCTCCCCTGTCAACCAATAAACCAATATTAAGAATATGTGCTCTGAGCGTCTGATCTCATTAAATAAGATGATATCAAAGACATGTGGTACAGTATCGTCGACAAGTAATGATGGTGAGTGGTGATAAAGTACTTTGATTATCTAAGGATATATTGGTCATTAACAATTACAAATATGTGGAACACGGAACAATATAGTGATGGATGTCTTGGTCATCAACAGA
>JABUQX010062407.1:0-7500 GCA_015478945.1 Trachelipus rathkii | reverse complement strand
AAATTATCAGAATGGATGTGAAATTGTGACTTGACTGAGAAATACAGATGCTATTTAAGAAAACGTTGGAAGTTTGCAGTATGCCAATGCAATTGGAGTAAAATAGTGACAGATACCCTTATATAAGGTTAAGGAATGGTCAAGGGGAACTGATAGAGACTATAGAGGAATAGTTTACTGAGAAGTTGTGAATAGAAGATAATATGCTGGTGTTTTAGTTGAAAGATTGAGTCGAATCGACTGAGGGCTGAATGTGAATGCGTAATCCAATGATTGTATTATGAAGTATTGAGTAATATGACATCATAATTATTACATTGAAACAAATGACTGAGAAAATGAGAGTGAGGAATAAATGCATTTCCAATTTTTGTGACGCTTCCATCAGGAATATAACAGGTTAAATTGAAGTCTTTGTTTCAAGTGTTAGTGGGATTTGGATATTGGTCGTAGGCTTCTGAATGGAAGCAGATATCCTGTCAATAGTCGAACGTAATTAAGATAAATGGAGTGGAGATTAGATGCAAGATAATGAAGAATAATGGAATGAGGTAAGGAATATTTAGATCTCCTTGGCTAAGTTAAATTTGCACTGGTGGATGGATGATGAAAGGAATTTAAAGACAAAGGGTGGCAGGGAATGCCAGGAAAAGGTGGCAGGGGTAGGCAGGAGAATGGGTGTTACGACTGAGGAGAACTGAAAGAGTGAAGAGGGTCCCAGAAATATTGTTTACTGATGATCTGGTTTATCTGCTGGCAAATCTGAAAGATATTTTGAGAGAAAGAGGTAGAGAGGTTTGGTGAGGAATATAAGATGGAGTTGGTTTTGAAAGTAAATGCTAGATAGCAGTAAGGTGATGATAGCAGGTGAGGAATAGATCCACAGTGTGAAAATCGGATTTGAGATGGTGAGCAACTGGAACAAGTAACATAATATTTAAAATATTTAGGGTAATAATGGATGTGAAAATGCCACATTGTGAATGGATGACTGCAAGAATAATGTAAGGAGGAAGAAGTATGATAGTAGGTAAGAGGGCTGGTAAAAAGGGAACTATGTCTTGAGAATGCGCCTAGGGTTGTGCCGAAGGAATGGCGTTAATCGTATTATGGGAAGTACGTAGTAAAACTATGGTGTGGAATAAGAGCTTATAGATCTAAGGTAGCGCTCTTGTTCAGAAGGATATTTCTCAGGGGCAGTGTATTAGGTGTTTAGAAGATATTAATAAATTAATGCAAATGGCCGTGTATAGAAGAACTGTGCGGTGTGAATAAAAAGCGCGTAAAATGAGAGAATGAATAAAGAGTATAATTAAGGATGGTTTGGTCATATGGAAAAGGTGATGGACGACAGTGGCTGTAAGCGAGTGTGTATAGGGTGATATAGAGATAAATGCATTTAGCAAGCGACACCGCTGAAGAACTAAGGAAGTGGAACAGAGGATCAAGTAAAGGAGTGTCTGAAAGCAAGGAGTGTTGAAATTATTTTAAGATGAAGTATTCAATATATGAATGGCCGGGTTTTTTTTTTTTTTTTTGTGAGAGGGGCATGCTTGTAAGCATGGCTCAGGAAAGAACCCACTAACATATGTAGTTAGCATTCATTGAGGGTTATCGCAGGCTGAAAAGCACTGTAAATATTCTGCACTGACTACGCATTTAAAGCAGATATTGGAGGGAATAGGTGGGGAGAGGGGTCTTAATCAGACTACGTTCATGTTCTTCTACCTAACTATTCTCCTTCCGGTGCATGTTGCGCCACTCTACTATCCATCTGGACACGCAGGAGGATAAAGAAAGAAAACAAAGAAATATATATTATATAATATATATATATAATATATATATAATATAAGTATATATATTATATATATATATATATATATATATATATATATATATAATATATTATAATATATATATATATAATATATATATATATATATATAAAAGAAGAAGAAGAAAAAAGAAATAGAAAGAAAGGAAGAAGAAGAAAAGAAGAAGAGAAGAAGAAGAAGAAGAAAGAAGAAGAAGAAGAAGAGAAGAAGAAGAAGAAGAAGAAGAAAGAAGAATCGCTTGTTCTGTTCAATAGCAATGTTGACGATTAAATTAAACTTTTCTCAAATATTATATTTCAAATGGTGGCGCAGTGCGTAGAGTAACGAATGTAAAATTGTAGGCGCCGGATTTAATCATAATCTAATAAAAATGTAATACTAGAATTTATGATCTTAATCTAATTGCGTGTGAAGTCTCGAGAATTAAAGGATTTCGTGAAATTAGCTTTATATTAAAAAAGTGTTCGCACGAATCTTCCTAATAGGCTATTAGAAGATAGAAGATGGCGAGTAGTAGGGCTAACATATTGTTCGTGTTTGGTCATTTTGACCACAGCGGCCAGGAACCTACTTGACCTTTTTTGAGCCCATTTTTTACCTTCCTTGACCTTTTTTGGCTTGACCTTTTTGGCTTGACCTTTTTTTGAGCCCAAATTTTTTAGCCTGACCTTGACCTTTTTGGGCCCAATTGACCTTTTGGGGCCTTTACCTTTTTTTCGACCAACCTTTGATCTTCCATGGGTCATTTTTTGGCCCACGGTATTTTTTTGAGAACCCTATTTTTTGAGAAAACCCTAATTTTTTTTGAGAACCCTAATTTTTTGAGAACCCTAATTTTTGGCGCCCCTAATTTTTTGGCAACCCTAATTTTTTGGCAACCCTAATTTTTTTTGGCAACCCTAATTTTTTCAACCAACCCTTTGGAAGAAGGGTTGCGGCAAACGGTTGCGTCAGCAACCGTCTGTACGTATTACCACCCCCTATTTTACCTCCCCCTAGATTTTTCGAACCGTGGGCCAATTTTTGCCGCACGGTAATTTTTGATCTTCCTTTAGGGCTTAGCCCTATTTTTTGATGTCCTTTACCTTGTTTGACCACCTTGCCAGATACCCTTGGGTCAATTTTGGCCCACGGTAATTTTTTGGCTACCCTTTGGTCTTCCATGGTACAAATTTGGCCCAAATTTTTCGACCAACCCTTTGTCTTCCATGGGTCAAATTTGACCCAATCGGTGATTTTTGAATCCTTCCTGTCAGGGCTTAGCCTATTTTTGAATGTCTTTAACTTGTTTGACCATGATATTTCGGCAATTAACCTTTGGTACACCATGGGTCATTTTTGACCCACGCTAATTTTTCTGGCACTCGCCCCACCCGTCACATATTTCGTTTCTAACTTGAACGCCCTGTATGGACCTACCAAACTTGAAACACCTAACACGTGCGCGTAGCCGCACACACAAACACACACACACACCCCACACACACACACCACAACACACACACACACACACTTACACTTATACGACATTCACTATGGACACTTAATTACCCATAGACACTTTACCATTTACACTTATACACACGTACGCGTGGCGCACACACATACACACCCTTGACAGATACCATGGGTCAATTTTTGCCCACGTTAATTTTTTGTCCTTCCTTTAGGGACTTAGCCCTTTTTTTGATTATCTTAACTTGTTTGCCATGATATTTTCGCCCTTGGACCTTTTGTTATTCTACGGTACATATTTTGCCTCAGCATATTGGGATGCCCAACTTTGATTGCCTCAACTTTAATGCTCCAATCACCGTAAGAGTATCTATTAGTGTTCTATTAGTGTTTCTATGAGTATTCTATGGGTGCCAGGTGAGTGCCAGGTGAGTGCCAAGTGGGTGCCAATGAGTGTGCCAATGAGTCCCAAGTGAGTGCCAATGAGTTCCAAAGTGAGTGCCACATAGTGCCAAGTGAGTGCCACAAAGTGGCAACTGAGTGCCACTTTTTTCAAGCCTTTTCTAGCCTCCCCTGAGCTACGAATAGCCCTAATATGGGTGTCTACCCTTAGGTAATAAGGTATGAGGAAATCGATTGGTGTATATAACAAGCTGCTAGGATGCTTCCTTCTATGAGTTAGTCTTTTTCTATCACTTATAACCTATATATATTATGACACTTTTACACACATTCACTATGACACTTATACAACACTATGACACTTACATTAAACCATTACACTTACACTCACACACTCGATATTTTGTTGCCTCAACTTTTGATGGCTCAATTTGATGCCTCACTTTGATGCCTCAGCATTAATGCCTCAGCATTGATTTCTCAGCTTTAAAGGTTCATCTTTGATGACTCTTTTGATGACGTCATCTTTGATCCCATCTATATTTGATGATTCATCTTTGATGAAATCATCTTTGATGGGTCATCTCTCTACCCCACATCGTAGAACAGAGTTAATATAATGTCTTCCCTCTAGTTCATAAGCGTACCACCAAGGCGCAGCGTGCGCCCTCCCCGCAAAGGATGATTGTCCCGCACCCGCAGGTGCGACCCAGCCACGTTCACCGCCCGCGCGAGCGCGCCAGGCCGCAATTTTTTCCGCGTACACCGCCCGCACGCGTGCGCCGCAGGCGCAATTTTTCCGAGTACACCGCCCGCCGCGTGGCGCCCAGCAGGCGCATTTTTCCGCATCCCGCGGCGAAATGAAAAAATATATATATCTATAAGTCATTCATTTTTATTTCATACTTAACATTTCAAAGAATTTCTTTCAAATATACTATGAGTCATTCATGTTTATTTCATACTTAAACATTTTTTTATTAAAAACATTTTTCGCGAACCTAAAACTGTAACTCATTACAGACCTATTATTTAACACATATATTTATTAACATTATTTTCTACTTAATACTTTTTACTTAATACATTTTAATTTATAAATTTTTTTAAAAAATTGGTGATGTAAGAAGTAAAAAATTCAGTTCTGATATATAACATTTATTTTAACTACAATTGGTACGAAATTTTTACTAAAAACATTTACATTCATACTTTAAAGCAGTTAAATCAGTAAATCAATAGAGGAGTTACCTAACACCTAGGGGGGGTTAGTATGCTTTTAACTTTCTGCTTTACTGTTTAACTTTCTGCTTTACTGCTTTAACTCTCTGCTTTACTGCTTTAACTCTCTGCTTTACTGCTTTAACTCACATACATTTACATACCTTAAAGCAGTAAAGCAGTAAAAAAACAATAGAGGTGTACCTAACACCTAGGGGGATTAGTATGCTTTTGTTTTACTGCTTTACTGCTTTACAACTTTACTGCCTTTACTCTTTTAACTTTCTGCTTTACTGCTTTAACTTTCGCTTTACTGCTTACTGCTTTACTGCTTTAACTGCTTTAACTCACATACATTACATACCTTTAAAGCGTAAAGCAAGTAAAACAATAAGAGGTTGTTACCTAAGCACCTAGGGGGGAATTAGTATGCTTTTGTTTACTTGCTTTACTGCTTTAACTTTCTGCTTTACTGGTTTTAATCTTTTCTGCTTTACTGCTTTAAATACTTTCTGCTTTAACTGCTTAACTTCTGCTTTTACTGGCTTTAAAATTTCTGCTTTTACTGCTTTAAACTTTCTGCTTTACTGTTTTTTTAACTCATATGTTTTTACTACTTTTTACCTCATATATTTATTAACATTATGTTTTTATTTTTATTTTTGTTTTAATACTTTTTATTTATTTTTTATTATTTTTTTATTTTTATTATTATTTTATTATTTTTATTATTTTATTTTTATACTATTATTATTATACTTCATGCCTATTGTTATTATTATTTAGAACATCGCACACACACACCAACATCACACGAACCACAACACACACCACACACACACACACCACAACACACACACCTAATTATTTATAACACACATTCACTATGACACTTATACACACATTCACTATGACACTTACATTTACCCATAGACACTTACATTTACACTTACACTCACACACAGATTACTTTCACAAAAAGATAGCTTCTCACTTAAATCTCTAACAAATTATGCTACATAGGTTGATTTACTTACCTTCACACAGATTTCATTTACACTCACACACAGATTTACTTACACTCATACACAGATTACTTCACTCACACACAGATTTACTTAACAACAAGAAGACGCAGATTTACTTCACTCACAACAGATTTACTTTACACTCACAACACAGATTTCTTACACTCAGCGCAGATTTACTTACACTCCACAGATTTAACACACACATAAAACGTATAATTTATTAAAACATTTTATGTTTTAATTAAACAAATACATTTCTATTACTCATTCAATTATAACTAAAATTATTTTAAAGTTTCTTAAAAAACTTCTCTAATAAATCAATATCTTTGAACAAAGAATTTATTATTACTGTTAAAAAGCTGCGTTAATAAAGTAAATACCCATCAAGTTTTAAAAACAGATTTACTAAAATTTTAAAGAAAGTTATATTCCTTAAAGATAGGTTTCATGTACAATAAAGCAACATAATCCCATGTCAGCAGGTTTCCCTAGCACCCCTCTACACCCAGCTATGCCACGTTTTGTTCTTTTGCTTACCGCTTTACATCATCTTTAGCCATGGAATAAGTATAAAAATAACAAAATGAAGTTCTTCTCTTGTTAACATTAACATGTTATTTTATTAAAATCATTCTAGGTTTTTATTTAAAAATAACAATTATTCACTTACATTTATTTATTCACTCGATGTTAACTAAAAATTTTTTCAAAGTTTTTTAAAAGAATTTCGTATAATCTTTAATTATTATTATATTATCTATGTACATGTGCAATCCATCCGAGAAAACACAACAACCCGCACTGCTTACAGATACGAAACTGACCTGGTCTCTCTCCCTAAAATGTGTTTGAAGTAACTTCATTAGGTCGAATTTCGGATAATCCTTTTTAGTTCCCCGGGGCGATTTAAGGCCTAATTCCGGTCAAAAAATATATTTCAAACTGACCTTTTTATGTAAAAGGTGGTGCAATAACTACGTTAGGGGGGCCTAAATTTAGGTATAAATTTAGGATTAAACCTTTTTGTAATCCCAGGAGCTGCTTTTAAAAGCATAATACTAGGTCCAAAAGGTAATGTCCAGTATAGACAAGAATCAAGAATCCAATTTTATTATTTATTTTATAAATATATTTCCAACTGAAAACATGCTGGATCGGTAAGATCCTTTAAGCATGTAAGAAGGAAATGTTTCCTTACTTGTGATTGGTCGGGAGTAATCCTTATCTCTATATGAACCTCGTATGTGATTGGTCGAGAATTATTTTTTCGCTTTTTTGGTTTTTTTTACGTATGTAAGAAACATGTTTTTCATATCCTGAACCTTATTTGTGATTGGATGAAAATTATATTGGAGGATGTTGTGTTTTAGAATGCCAAACTCATTTAAAAATCATACTTCGTTTTGGCTCTTAAAGGCGGTGTCACAAGTTCTCTGGTTTGTAATGAAAGTGTTCTATTTTCACTAAGTTTATATCATGATTCACCTTAACATGTATATACCTCAATACAAGACATTATTCAGTGGAAAATCAAGATCCCAGGAAGTGGG